>JAIZFV010000033.1:0-185515 GCA_021234005.1 Nephelium lappaceum
TTGCGGCCTCTTTCTGCACCACTAGAACCAATTGAAGCTTTCAGTCACATTTTTTCACGCCATCATCTCTACCAACACCCAAAACACAGTTTATCTTCATCTTACCAATTTTACCTTCTCGAAGAAAGTTGTCATCAATCATCATTGCTCATTTTTAATTTGATTTCCAGTTATGGTAGCACTCCAAATAATTCATGGCTCATTTTCTTTTCTTTTCTTTTTTTCTTTATTTCTTGTTTTCTATACTTTGTTCGACATGTGAATTATTAATGCCCACTTTCTATATGGCCATCTTCCTTGTGTGTTTCACCTAAAGCAATGATGATTGATGCCAACTTTCTTCAAGAAGGCAAAAAGGGTAAAATGAGGGTAAAATTATTGATTTCCAGTTCTAGAAAGATTCCGAATTATTTCATGACATCCAACTCATTTTTTTCTCTTTCTGTTTTTCTTTTTTCTTTATTTCTTATTTTTTATTTTTCTTTCGATTGTGAATTATTAATGCCCACTTTCTATATAACCCTCTTCCTTGTGTTGAAGAAACCTACATTCCTCCAAGTAAAAATTTTAGTTGTTCTCGAAAATGGCTTCAACTGATTTTCTCTCTGCTTTCAAGCATATAATGCTTATGCTTCTTGTCATACTGTTCCTCCTTCTTCTGGCAGGAGCCAAGAAAGATTCGAAATGTTGCAATAAAAATGTCGAGACGTGTTGCAATTAATATCCTTAAGCGGACAATCTCATCCTTTCTAGGTTTAGTTTGTCTTTTAATTTGTGTGTCAAGTATCTTGTTTTTAATGTACCTTGTGTTTCAGTTGATTTCTCGCTTCTTTTCAAGTCTATGTAGTAGGAAGGGATGTATTGTCATATATATTAAATAAAGATATGTGTGTTATATACGTGGTATTATCTTGTTCTCTACTTCTTTCTTATAATTTTATGAACAAAATAATGATGTTTGGTGAATGAGACAGCGAGACAGATCTTGTAAATTGATACAAGAGCAGAAACCTCGAGAGAAAAAAAAAAATCTGCCAAAACACAAACCCATCCACCAAAAAGTTAAATATATATATATATCCACCTCAACGGTTCAACAAAACGCTATTTATCAAATAAATAAATAAATAAATAAAAGAAGAAAACACATAGTTGTTACGGTCTCTTTCTGCACCACTAGAACCAATTGAAGCTTTCAGTCACATTTTTGCCACGCCATAATCTCTACCAACACCCAAAACACAGTTTATCTTCATCTTACCAATTTTACCTTCTCGAAGAAAGTTGTCATCAATCATCATTGCTCATTTTTAATTTGATTTCCAATTATGGTAGCACTCCAAATAATTCATGGCTCATTTTCTTTCTTTCTTTATTTCTTGTTTTCTATACTTTGTTCGACATGTGAATTATTAATGCCCACTTTCTATATGGCCATCTTCCTTGTGTGTTTCACCTAAAGCAATGATGATTGATGCCAACTTTCTTCAAGAAGGCAAAAAGGGTAAAATGAGGGTAAAATTATTGATTTCCAGTTCTAGAAAGATTCCGAATTATTTCAGAACATCCAACTCATTTTTTTTCCTTTTTGTTTTTCTTTTTTCTTTATTTCTTATTTTTTATTTTTCTTTCGATTGTGAATTATTAATGCCCACTTTCTATATAACCCTCTTCCTTGTGTTGAAGAAACCTACATTCCTCCAAGTAAAAATTTTAGTTGTTCTCGAAAATGGCTTCAACTGATTTTCTCTCTGCTTTCAAGCATATAATGCTTATGCTTCTTGTCATACTGTTCCTCCTTCTTCTGGCAGGAGCCAAGAAAGATTCGAAATGTTGCAATAAAAATGTCGAGACGTGTTGCAATTAATATCCTTAAGCGGACAATCTCATCCTTTCTAGGTTTAGTTTGTCTTTTAATTTGTGTGTCAAGTATCTTGTTTTTAATGTACCTTGTGTTTCAGTTGATTTCTCGCTTCTTTTCAAGTCTATGTAGTAGGAAGGGATGTATTGTCATATATATTAAATAAAGATATGTGTGTTATATGCGTGGTATTATCTTGTTCTCTACTTCTTTCTTATAATTTTATGGACAAAATAATGATGTTTGGTGAATGAAACAGCGAGGCAGATCTTGTAAATTGATGCAAGAGCAGAAACCTCGAGAAAAAAAAAATCTACCAAAACACAAACCCATCCACCAAGAAATCAAATATATATATATATATATATATCCACTTCAACGATTCAACCAAATACTATTTATCAAAATAAATAAATAAATAAAGGAAAGAAGAAGACACAGAGTTGTTGCGGCCTCTTTCTGCACCACTAGAATCAATTGAAGCTTTCAGTCACCTTTTTCCACACCGTTGAAACTTTTATTGTAATCAAATATGATTTGATCCAATTGCCCTAAAAAGTTACAGAACTACAACTTTTGATCGAGGATATATGACGCAACCAAAAGTTCTCCATGACACACTAACATTGAAAATGCTAGAGTGAGGCCAATTTTCTAGAATGTTGCTTCAGACAATGGTTTAAATTAAAATTTATCTAAATAAATTATTTAAAGTTTATATTAATTAAACAAGTACATTAAAATATATTTTAAGTTAAAATTAAAGACTGATTTGTTTTTTAAATTTTAAGAGTTGATTTGATCTTCAAGTAATTCTTTTTGAAATAAACTTTAAACAATTGAGTGCAATGTTAATTTTTTTTTTTTTTTTTTAAAAAAAATATACAACCTTGGGGTGCACATATAGTATTTTAAGGGTGCAAATATCACCACTATAATTCTTATTCTTACAAATTTCACCTATTTGATCATACTCACGTATCAACACACCATTTACTTTCTCCGACAAAACTTCTGTGGGTCTTGTGTTTACCTAGTATATGAAAAATGGAAGGAGTATTTACTTATGCTTTATCAGTTTTGATACATATGGGAAATTCCACCCTAAGTTCCAACACACAACAAAAGAGCAAATCCCCAATTCCCCATCAACTCCAAAAACAATTTTAAGGAAAAAATAAAATAACTTATTTTGATGCCAATCTTTTTCTTCCAATATTTCATCGCTGCTCCTAGCTTTTTCAAGTGTGGGATAATTATGGATATCAGAATGCACATATATTCCATTAAAAAATGTTAGCTAAATAAGGTTATAGTATGTTTCTACGTTCACTTATTTTGGAAAAGTTTCCCTACACTCACATTTTTCCTTTGTATTTTTTTTTATAATCTAAATTAATTATTTCCATATTTTCTTTGTAATCTCAGAATTATGATTTAGGTAGGTACTCTTCCAATTTTTGAAAAAAAAGATTGGTCATGCTAATTTTTCTAAAAGAGGAAAAAAAAAAATCAGATGTTACTGCCTTACTGGTGTATATTTAACCTTAAAATTCTAATTAGTGTTAGTTAGAGCTAAAACAAAATACTCGAAAATTTATCATGGTTGCATAGAAAGAGATTTAAGATTGTTTTGTTATATCAATATGAGCTGAAAGTGAAAATAAAATGATGATTTTAAGATGGATATTCACCATCCAATAAGTAACTGGCACAGGGCATACATTAGTACAGTTACATATGTTTCATTTAGATGACGATCAAAAGTCTTTCTTTACATACTGGGCTAAATGTTCCTTCGTTATTTTTAATTTGTTGTGGCTCTCAATCTCATAATATATATATATATATATATATTTTCATACATTTAAACGTGCCACAAGAATCATTTTCTTTTTCTGAAAACTTCTCTTTAATAAAATTAGTATAATAACCTTACAAACAGTTTTTATGTGAGTATCTAAATTGTTCGATGGAAGACATCTTGCATAACGCTCACACACACACATATATATGTTCTCTGTGAATTAGTGAGTACCTGATGTTGATATGTATATGGGAATTAAATTAATTAGTTAAATTTCTTTAGATTTTGGTGAAATTGATACATAATAGGCCACTATGTGTGTGGTGATAAATAAGAAAAGGGATATTATGAAAAACCCCCTAGAAAGTAAACTGATCGAGATTCATTCCGAGTTTTTTTTTAATTAGGTGAACTACCCCCTACCGTTAACTTTTCATCCAAAATATTAACAATCTTCGTCCAAAATCATGAAATGACCAAAATACCCTTCTTAAGATTATATAAAATTTCTATTATACCCTTCAAATTTATGTAATGACTAAACTACCCTTTAAATTATTAATTAATAATAACATTAATTAATAATAATATCATCAAAACATCAACAACATTCAACCCATCATTATCATCAACATCAACCCACAACAACCCACAACATTAGCAACATCAAAAAATTTGATTGGAATGCTAGAAACGCCACAATTATCATCATCAATCATTTGAAAAAGATTGGAGAAAAAAAAAAAAAAAAAAACCACACTCAATAAAGACTCATCATACCCAGACCCACCCAACAGGATCCGCCTCTCCACCCACCACCCACCCACCACCACCACCACAAACCACTAAGAACAACCCTTAACCACCCACCCCTCATTCAGAATAACCCTAAACCAACCAACCACCACACTTGCCCACCACCACAAATTGCCCCCACCAATTCAACCAAAAACCAAACGATTTTGGGTTGAATCAAACTTAGAATCGTCTGATTTTGAGTTTCAAATCTAGAACCAGATAACCAAAAAAAAAAAAAAAAAAGAGATGGAGGAGAAGGGTACGGGTTCGTCATCAGTGATGGAGGAGGACGCGAGGGGTGAGAGAAAGAGAGAGATGGAGAAGTGAGAGAGAGAATAAAACAGTAAAGTGAGAAAGAGAATGGTAAACAGAGATAAAGGAGTAAGAGATCCCATTAAATTTATTTTTAATTTATTTAAAGTTTTTAAAATTTATTTTAAGAGAAAAATAAAAAATGAATTTATTCAGGAGTAATTTTATCTTTCAATATTTTTTACAAGGTCAACTATATTTATTAATGATCAAAGTTAGTTAACTGTTAGTCCAAGAAAGGACGTTGCAAATAAACTAAAAAATTGTATGCATATGTGAATATTAAAGTTCCAAATAAGTTGGAGGTAATTCTCCTATTTTCCATAAACTAATCTAACCAACAATTGATTAATCGACATCTTCATTATATCAATAATAATAAGGCAACTAAAGAATTTCAAGTGATGCAACTTTAATAATTTAGCAAAGATGAATGTCTATTAACTATATATAAAAAATGGGAAGCGGATGGTGAACAGTATAAAATTCCACACCCAACATTTGTTTGAAAATAAAATTACTCTTTTATCCTCATATATTAAGCTGTTTGCATTTGTTTGAAAAGGGTAGAGAAGTAATTAAAATGCTTAATAGTTATTTGTAGAATAAGAGGTAGGATGACGAGAAGTGAACAGAAAAAAGTAAGATGGGTATGGTGATGAATCTGATAGTAAGTATGGGCAGAAGTATGGTGAGATGGGATTTTAAAGGGAGTCAAAGATTTTTCTTCGTTTTAGCTACCACCACCCCAACCATCTCTTCCTTCTCTCTTTCCTCATCCACTTCTTCCATTTTTGTCACCACACGATACGACGGCAATGGCGGCGCTTTTCCTCGCTTCTCCAGCCCCAATGAATTCTGGTGCCTCCTGGACGACCCCGTCGATGAAAAATCATACAATATCGATGACATTAGGTTGGATATTATGAGGCTCATTGATGTACAGCAAAACGTGGTTAGTTTGTCAGTTAGTTACTACAACTTTTATATTTAATTTGGCTTTTATTAGTTATTGAAGTATGAGTTGTTTGAAGAGGGTCAACAATGAGATGTATAAGAAGGGCAATTTTGTTGAGGGTCTCAGGTTGTATGACAAGGCGATTTCTATGTCGTCGGAAAACGCGATGTATCGGAGCAACTGAGCGGCGGCTTTGACGGCAATGGGAAGGTTAAGGGAGGCTGTGTTGGAGTGTGAGGAGACTGTTAGGTTGGACCCTGGTTATGGCAGGGCTCATCAGAGGTTGGCTTCTTTTTATCTCAGGATGGTGCCTTTTTTCTTTTGTTTTGATTATTTTTTATATAACAATGTGTGTGACTTTTGTTTACGTGTTTGATGTTTTCTTGGAAGAATTATCGTGTTTTATGTTATTTTGTTTGTTGACTTGAATTTATGTGTTGTGTTTTCTACTGATTTTTTATTTTGTTTACAATGATAGTTTTGTTTTTAGGGCAAGTTTTGGTTTAGTTAGTTGCTACTTTTTGCAGCATGGCTGTTTGCCTTTTTTATTTTTATTTTTTTGAAGTTTTGGGTAGTTTTATGATTCATAATATGTTTTTGTTACTTACCTTTGGTTGTATGTGTGAAATTTGGAGATGGGTATTTTTCGGATTCTTGACATATTATGCTTTTGAATATTTATTTATGGTTGATGATCATCTATTGATTTTGTGTTGTAATTGTGCAGAGTTAATTTGCATGAGATAGGAAAATGAGGAAAGGTAGGAGGCTTTTGTTGCTGCTGCTTTGTTTGAATGTGGCGTCTTCTTTGGTGGTAAACAAGCAAACTTTGGTGTACAACTATTAATATTTATTTGTGTTTGTATGTGTTTCATGTGTATTATGTAAATTTAGAGTTGGATTGTATATTTTTTACTTGTGTTTTCGATTGCAATGTGTAGATCGCTTCTCCACTGACATGCCCTGCTGATCTCAACACCAAATATGTTGATTTGGATGAATGTGAAGGGGAATTCTTCCCAGGCATCCCTGCCATTAAGTATGAGGTAAAAAGGCTCATAACCTGCTTTTTTTTTTCTTCTTGTTTGTGGACTTTTATTTCCTATGAAAATGCTATTGCACGATTGTGTTAGGGAAGATCTTCTGTATATCAATAGGTTGTAAAGTTATGAGTTTTGTGTATTTGTGTGTACAAGTCTGTGCTTTTCTGTTGGTGTTTATTAGTGTACTAAATATTCACATGCTCAATTTCAGTGTTTGTGACTATGATCCAGAATTTTCCATAATAGTCTTTTTTCAATATTTTACATGGTCCATCTAGTAAAAATCTACTTTCCTTCAAATGGTATAATGCTAAAGAAGAAAATCTAGGGAAGAAAATGAAGTTTGGTATCTTTGTGTTATTCTATTTTCAACTTTATGAAGTAGTCTGTGATTGCTGAGCAAGTGATTAATGGCCAGGATTGGATGAGATTTAGTGTTGCCTTTTGGCACACATTCCGTGGAGCAGGAGCTGATCCTTTTGGTTCAGCTACAAAATATTGACCATGGGAACATGGTTCCAATTCATTGGCCATGGCCAAAGAAGTAAGATATATAAATGTGCTTGTTGTGTCTACTATTTGATTGTTGTGCAATTGGTTGGAAATTGAAAACACCTTGTTTGTCCCATTTTCTGGTACTTAATATAGTGAGAGCCAACTTTGAGTTTACCAAAAAGCTTGGAGTTGATTTGTGGTTTTTCCATGATGGGATATAGCCCCGGTTGCTGAAACCTTGGAGGTGGGTGATTTGTAAATTTAAGGTTATTATGTTAACTACCTTGATAGACAATCATTATGGTAGAGGTGTTTACACATTTTAATACCTGACCAACAATATTCTCTTAGAAGTAATTTAATTCCTATTGTTTATGCTTTCCTGATAGTCTGTCAACTCTCAATTGTCGTTCTTGATCAATGGGTGTTAATATGTAACAAGAAACTAATAATAGCTTAAATGAAGTGGTGTCTCTTGCGAAAGAGCTTTAAGTAATTCTATGATGCCCAAGTCCCAACTGTTCAAATGATCATATTACTTAAGTTACATGTATCTCACATTTGATCTTCCTGACCACTTTCATGCCTGTCGCTCTCTTGAAATTGTGTTAGTCTCTTCTTTTTTCCTTTTAAAAAAAAAAAAAAAAAAGAGACTTGTTTTATGCGGCAACTACATGGTTCAATAGAATATAACAATACTCTAAAGATCTTTCTGCTGTGTAGATACTAGAAAGATGAAGTTCACATTAAGGAAATTCTTGAAATTCTTTCTATGCTATGCAAGAAGGGACTTATGATACACTATTGATTTCTGATTTTTTTTAATTTTTTAATTTTTTTAATTTTTAATTTTTTAACTTCTGTTGTGCATATATTTCTTTTTCTCTAAGAGATTATTGCATATGATAGTGTTGATTTCTTTGCAATTAACTTAGCTTTATGTTTTTATTTTTTTATTTTTTTTAATTTAATGCATTTTGACTTCTATTATGTCCTTTTAACTTATTTATTTGAGCTTTGTGTTGCCTGACTTTTGCTGTACTGGTGACTTACATTGATTCAAGCTTGTGCTTAATGTATATAGATTGTTAAATGAGCTTTTAGCAAGCTATGCTAGAGCTGCTTGGATCTGATAAACCTATGATACATATCCTTTTTTTTTTTTTTAATTCCATATGCCAGACTTTATGGACGAAAATGTTTCTTTGGTTGAAACTTCTGTTTGCTGATCTTGGTTTTTGACCTGAAAGTTTTAAAAGAGCATAACAAATAGTTCAATTTGTTTTGTGTTGTTATTAATGACGACCTTTGTTTTGTCAAGCATTGTCATGACCAAATTTACAACTGCTTTGAGAGAAATCGGTACGTACAAGGAAGTTCTGTAATCACAGTTAGCAATCTTGTAATAAAAGTTGCAGTCATTTGAGAAGCATCTAAGTTGATGAGCAGATAGCTGTAAGAATGGTGATTGGAAGAGTGCACTAAGGGAAACTAAAGCATCAATAACAATCGGAGCGAATTCCTCCTTGCAAGCATAGCTTATATCCAGAATTTCTTCAATTTGTCTGGTTTCCATAATATTAGATGTCAGATTAACTGAGTCTATTCAAAATGGAATTTGAAGCTCCACCAAATCGAACAAGCAGATTCTTGCCTGTCCAACATGCAGAAATGTCAACAAAATCTTTCCTTTTCACAAGTCAAGTTCTTCTATATGGCTGCATAAGTTTATGTGCTTTATGGCCGAGCTCAGGTTGAGATGGCACTAGGAAGGTGAGCTCTGAACTATGATATTCAAATTCAAAATTTTTTTATCTAACTTGGTGAGTAAGAACGGATAATAGATGTGTTGTAGATTTGAGAATGCGGTTTCAACAGCAGAGAAGGCTGGTCTTACTAGTTACAATGATGTAGAAATTGCAATGGTGTTAAATAATGTGACTTCAAAAGGAAAAAAAAAAAGTAAGATGAAAAACATTTCATTTTGTTCGTTTACAAGCAAAGCATGTCATCTAACAATAGATATTTGGGCTTTTGTTTTGGATCTTTTGAATAATCTTTTTGAAGCTTAAAAATCCAAAAAAGTATAATATATATAAAAGCTTTTAGACATTATGGATGTTAACTATATGTATGGTTATAAATCTTCTCCCTCTTATGATATGATGTAAATAAAGTTTATTTTTATTATATTTATTTATTTAATTACTCTCTTCGAAATATGAAATGTTTGATGTAATTCTTATGATCACTTGAAATGTTATTAATCTATAGGACAAAAATGTATTGAATCTTCATTTTTGTTTTTTAACTAAACTAAACATATTATAAACATATTAGTAAAATATAACTATACACTTTGTAAAAATTATGAATAATAATATTTAATTAATAATTTGTTTTAACTTTAAAACTTATTTGATAAAAGAATCAAACGCCAAAACTAGTGTTCGATAAAAAGGGTTCAAGCTCAATGGAAATTATGAACAATGATAGTGCAATTTACTGATTTTTTTCAAATAATTTCCTTGATTAAAGAGTGGGGCAACCTTCTACCGATACGCCAGGAGCTGTAGGGCACTGTGCAAGGGGACAATGATCTCCCACATCTAAACCCCACCAATTAACACCATATATCATTTAGCTGTAGAGCTATGCTTGTTAAGAGACTTTGAAAGGTAATTCCCATGTCGAGGCTGTATCCCAATACATAATTGTACTTTACCCACCAATCTTTGTACATCCTATACACAATGGCATTGAAGACAAACCCCACAATCAACCATGACCAGTAATTCACAGCCCCACCTGATAGCAATGAAGAGGGACCTCCCAAAATATTTGGTATGCTAATGCTTTTGATCCATTTTTTTTCAGGAAAATACTTTATCAAAGCCTGAACCAACAATGGTGGAATCGCACCAATGAGGAAGAAATAGAAGAGTTTTGAGTATATACCATCAGGATAAAATACACGCCGTGGACCAATTACGCCCCAAATTATGGAGTTATCATAGATGATATGCATCCCAGGACAAGTCCATGGACTACCCTTCGGTAACTTCTTTGAGTCACAAATATTTTCAACAGTTGATATTAGCCACCAAAATGTTGAGAAATTTGCTACAACCGAAATGATCGCTCCAGTTAATTGTGCCACGAACATTGATATAGGGGCGATTTTCATGTAATGAGCCATCTTGAGTTCATAAATAAAGAAAGTAGCATGAGACATAGCAGTGGTACTAAATATTTTGAAAACCATCATTGCTATTGGCTTGCCCTGATAGATGTATCCTATCAACACTTCTGAAATAAAGTTCAGGTAAATAGACTGCAAAACATTTGGGGATGAATTAAAGACTAAAGATGATAGACTACATTAATTGAATGATAAAGCTAAACATAAAAAATTAATTAGACAAGGAAAAATACTTACCTGGCCTGTGGTAGCTTCAACTACAGCAATAGGTAGAAGAAAAATCATCACTAACAGACAAGCTAACAAGACACCCCAATATGGAAGTTGTAATTGCTCCTTAAATTTTATGCAAAGGAACATATCCATGCCAAGTACTGAAAATAAAATTGCATAAAACCACCATTGAGGAACAGGATTGTATTTCTTCATTAGCCTGTTGTGGACATCTTCACTGTTGCTGTTTTCACTACCATGTGCTTTCTTGAGTTGTCGCCATGTATCCCTGTTCGGGGATGTAGTCAATGAAGAAACAGAAATTGCATAACGGGTTTATGCAAAATGTAATTTAAACTAAGAGAGGGCATTACCTTCCATGAAAAACAATAAATTCAGAAAGAGAGGCTGTGACAGCGGCAAAGCCAAACCCAGTGCAAAACAGGTACAAAGTACTAATATACAAATTTGAGTAGCTTTCATAACCCTTTTGATTGAATGTGAGATCAGTCCAATTGATAATTTTTGAAACATTATAAACCTGACCATTTTTGTCGAAAAGATCTAAAGAATTAAAAGGAAAATGTCTGGCGTTGTTTGAATTAGTCCAATAGGCAATTGGGCATACTATGTAAAGAAATATTATGAATCCAACTGACATATTAATGATTGTGGAAAACGGCATAGCGAGTGGATTTCCTATATAAGCAGTTATTGCATTCCAATCTAAAGCAAAGGAACCAATGCCAAGGCCATGGCGACCAGAGCCAATAAGCTGAGCTATGACAGAGTCTTTCCAGAACCAGCAAACAACAGAGAGAGCACTTATTGAAGGAAAAAAATAGCCTGGTATTACAGCATAGGCAAAGCTGGCAACTGTAACTACAAAAAAGAACTGAATTCTTGAAATCCCTCTTTTAGGCCTCCTTTCGACTTCGTGCAATGCCCTAAATATTAAAAAATCTTGGTTAGCTTTCAAGCATGCAAATACTCACACAAACACACACTTATTAACACCTGAGGGAATACCTGTAGGAAGATATGTCCATTAAGGTGAAAGGGTACCACATATAGGGATTATTTACCAAAAACTTCATAAAGATTCCAGCGAACCCATAACCAACGAGCTGTAGCATTAGTACATCACCAGTCATAGAGGTTATATAAATACAATGTTGGAGATGAAGTTTTTGTACAAAGTGCACACTAAAAAATAAATAAAATGCAAATCAATACCTGGGTTGTCAGAGCTAATAGTAATCCAATCCAAAAATTTGTATATTTCTTATAGTAGATTTTTCTTATTGCTGTAAGATATATACTCATAGGACTATCTAATCCAGAGTTGACCATAATAGAGAGCAAGACATGTTCTTTAATGTTGAAAGGTCCTGGATTCATTGAGAAGCTCCATCTTGTTCCTGGAATTTTCACACGTTTAGATGGCAGTGTTGCTGCCATCATTTTACCGAAGAAGAGAAGCAGCAACTGTGAACAGCTACTCGAGAGACTGAGCACGTTCTGACGATAATTGAATAACTGTGTCAAAAAAGATAGAATGATGCATGTAATAGGTCCTAAAACCCAACTGCGAAATGTTAAGGCTGGCATAGTTGGGTCATCCGTGACAGGAATTGTAAGCCTCACTTGCTCTATTGGAGAATCATTGATGATTTCATCACCATCTGTCATTGGAGAACAATTGATGATTTTATCACAATCTGTCAGATATTAAGATCAATGGCAATTCATCAGCGTATATATATTTATACATATACATACATATATATATATATCAAACCTACTAAATCATATTGCTGTAAGTCCACTGATAATATTCAAAATTTGTTCTTTTTTCTGTCCTATATATGTATTTTAAAATTCGTACTCATGGCAACAAAGCAAATAAAAGCAACATTCGAATTATATTAAAATTTCAACCAATGAACTAAACTATAATTATTGCTGCAATATTCATTATTGAAATGATAAAACATACCTTCTTCCTTCTGTAATATTTTATTTTCCATGGTCGAACATATGAAGATTCAACTTCTCTGTATTTTGCAAAGGTTAAATTGATTTTTAATTACTGTTACTCATATTAATAGGAATAAACAAATCAACTTACTAAAAATAAACTTACCATATGTATAAACTTACCTATTTTTTTTGAAATCATAAATTTACCAATTCAGTTTCAGATGCAAGGCATAGTTTTTATTACAGAATTAATAAATATATATATTCTTGTATGTAAATGTTATCAATTTGCTATCGAATCTTCTATATTTATATATGTTCTTGTGCATAAATATTATCAATTTGCTATCAAATCTTCTATATGTACTATTTTTCCCTTACTAGCTTAAAAATATTACTGTAAAAAACAAATAGGTGACAATCCAACTTTTATGAAATCATAGAATTTGTTTTTTTCTTTTTTCCATTCTTATAGTAAATCAAACTAAACACAATGATATCTAATTTAATTAGTATTTCAATAAATTAATTTTAAGATAAAATAATTGTTTTTTTTTTTTTTTTGAAATATTAGGGACCTATTTACTTAGATTGAAAAACAGAGAAAAATAGCAGTTAAGAGAAGTATATATACAAGAAACTTTCTATTGTCATACTTAGCAACTATAATGTAAACCATAACTATTATTGCGACATTCATTATTGAAATGATAAAACATGCCTTCGTCGTTTTGAAATCACTTATTTTTCATGGTCAAATAGATGAAGATTCAACTTCTCTCTATTTTGAAAAGGTTAAATTGACTTTTAATTTCTGTTACTCATATTAATAGGAATAAACAAATCAACTTACCAAAAATAAACTTACCTATTCAATTTAGATGCAATGCATAGTTTTTATTAGTGGTCTTAACAGTTTAAAAGTTGGGATGCACTGATCATAGAATTAATATATACATATATATATATATAAATTCTTGTACATAAATGTTATCAACTTGCTATCGAAGCTTCTATATTTACTATTTTTCCCTTAATAGCTTAAAAATATTACTGTGAAAAACAAATAGGTGACAATCCAACTTTTATGAAATCATAGAACCTAATTTTTCTCCCCCATTCTTATAATAAATAAAAACGAAACACAATGATATCTAATTTAATTAGTATTTCAATAAATTAATTTTAAGATAAAATAATTGGGTTTTTTTTTTGAAATATTAGGGATCTATTTACTTAGATTGACAAATAGAGAAAAATACCAGTTAAGAGAAATATATATACAAGTAACTTTCTACTGTCATACTTAGCAACTATAATGTAAACCATAAATATTGCTGTGACATTCATTATTGAAATGATAGAAAATACCTTTATCCTTTTGAAACATTTTATTTTTCATGGTCAAATAGATGAAGATTCAACTTCTCTCTATATTGAGACGGTTAACTTGATTTTTAATTTCTGTTACTCATATTAATAGGAATAAACTGATCAACTAACCATAATGTTATCAAATTTGCTATCGAATCTTCTATGTTTAATATTTTTCCCTTAACAGCTTAAAAATATTACTGCAAAAAACAAATAGGTGACAGTTTGACTTTTACGAAATCATAGAATCTTTTTTTTTTTTTCCATTCTTATAGTAAATAAAACTAAACACAGTGATATGTAATTTAATTAGCATTTCAATAAATAATTTTTAAGATAATTTTTTTGAAATATTAGGGATCTATTTACTTAGATTGACTAATAGAGAAAAATAGCAATTAAGAGAAATATATATACAAGTAACTTTCTAGGGTCATACATAGCAACTATAATGTAAAATTAAATACTAGTAATTGTAAATTGTGTGAATCAATTTATAATTATCAATTAAGCTCCATATCATTCTGAATAGAATCATTTAATAATTATAACATAAAATGAAAAGTTTCTAAATTATTCACAAATCAAATTACCTCATGATTGAATATGACCAGGATTTGGTACTGATCCATATTTTGCCAAATCAAGGATTTTATTTTATTTATATTTTTTGAAAATCCGAATCCAGCGATTTTAAGTAAATATCAATATTATGATTCCTAATATTTCTATTATTTTGAGGGTGCCAATTAGGAAGGCAAAAATCTGGCACAGGTCCAAGTATATCCATAACGATAGAACATAAATTATTAAAATGATAGAACATACCTTCATCCTTTTGAAATCTCTTATATTCCATATGGTCAAATAGACGAAGATCCTACTTCTCCCTACTTTGAAAAGGTTAACTTGATTTTTAATTTCTTTTATTCATATTAATAGGAATAAACTTATCAACTTACCAAAAATAAACTTACCATAATATTATTATTTATTAGAATGAATTGAACAACACCCCCTTAAGGTTTGCCTAAAAACAAGCGAAAACACATTTACATCTATGTATTACACAACACCCCTCCACTCCATTAGTCAAATTCGTTTAACTTTAATTTTATTTAATTTTTAATTATTAATTATTTTTTGACCTTATTCATTGATAAAACGGTCATTTGACTAAAATTTCGGATCAACCATTAAAGTTGACAGAAGTCAACCAATGGCATGAGAGTATGGTATAATAAAAAAGTAAATGTGTTTTCACTTGTTTTTAGGCAAATCTTAAAGAGGTGTTATGCAATTCATTCTATTTATTATTTTTCCCTTAACAACTTAAAAATATTACTGCGAAAAACAAATAGGTGATGATCCAACTTTTACAAAATCATAGAATTTTTTTTTTTTTCCATTCTTAAAATGCTCTCATGGATCGTGAAAAAATTATATACCACATAGAATGAATAGATATTAAGTTATAATAAATTTTTCCAATATAATTATCATTCATCAATGTCAAGCTAAAATTACACACAAAATATATATATATATTGTCAACATGACTATCTATTTTCAGAGAGTGTGTTAGACAATCAAGTCGGTATATCAATAATATTTAATTTTAATTTTCAAATCTAATTAAAAGTAAAAAAAAAAAAATATATGGAAGTATTAAATGAAAAATATGAAAGCATTAAATGGAAATACATAAAGACATTAAATGGGAATGCATGAAGGCATTAGAGAACAGTTTTTAATTTGATAGTCCATCAAATGATTTTTATGTCATGTAGGAAGCAGATCCCTTAACATTAGGGGTGGCAAAACGGGTTGGCGTGTCGAGTTGAGCTGAATTCGATTCGATTTGATTATGAATTCGTTCAAGAAGCGGGTCGACATTTTTGGATTCGATACGAATTTGTTTATAAACGAATCACACGACACGACACGATTAATTCATTTATTACTTGAATCCTGAAAGATCCAAACCCATTAACCCGTTAATTCGTTTAACTCATTCAATTTGTTTAACCCGTTTAATTCGTTTATAACTTAAATAATACTTTAAACATATCCTTTATTTATAGTAATCCACATTTCACAACTGATTCAACACATAAAAATCAATCCATTAAATCAACTTCATAAAATTTCATATCATCCACATTTAAAAACCACAACAAAATAAAATCACACTTAAATACAATGCAAATCCATAGAAATTAAAATTACATAACATTATCATTTTCCAAAATAAAACTTTATAACTTAAATTTGGATATAGAGATGGTGGATCTGGTGGTGGAGATGGTAGATTTGGTGGTAAAGTCGTGGAGAAGGGCTGACCGTGAGGAGAAAAGGCGAAGACGTGAGGAGGAAAGGTTAGTGTCTGTGAGGGAGAAGAGGTGGTGATGGGTGACCGTGAGGTCGTGTGGGTGTAGGAGAAGGGGTGGATTCAGTGGGGTGGTCGTGTGGACGATCTAATCTACCGAGGTGAGGACCGTGATTCTGTGAGGTGTGGTCGTGCCGCCATGGGTGTGGGAGAACCAGAGAAGGGGAGAACTGAGAAGCGGTTGCCGGTGGTGCGGTCGTGTGGGAGATCTGACCTGCTGAGGTGAGGACTGTCCGACCGTGAGCATAAGGTGTGGTCGTGGGTATGGGAGAACCAGAGAAAGGAAGAAGAAGTGAGATGGGGCTGCCCACAATGGGAAGAAGAAACTGGATTTGAAAAAATGGGTTAGGGTAAGTCAAATGTTTATATATATATATATATATAAATGCATAATTACACCCTAACCCTTATAATATATTAATATTACAATTTTATTCTTAATTTAATCGTGTCAACCCGCGATTCGTTTAATCAAACCCAATTCGATTTGTTTAATAAATAGGTTGACACGATTACGATATGAATTCGTTTAACTCAAACCCATATCCATTTATTTTTCATGAATTCATGTCGACTCATCGCGTCGTGACCCATATTGCCACCCCTACTTAACATTTATGACATAACATTTTTTTTTTTCAATACAATCCTTGGAGAACATAACATTTTAATTCTAATTTTTGAATCTAATTAAAAGTTTAAAAAAAAAAAAAACATGAAAGTGTTAAATGAAAAATATGAAAGTATTAAATGGAAATGCATAGAGACATTAAATGAGAATATATGGAAGCATTGGAGAACAATTTTTTAATTTGATTATCTATCAAATGATTTCTATGTTATGTAAGAAGTAGATCCCTTAACAATGATAATATAACACTTTTTTTTCAAAATACAATCCTTTGGAGTATTGGAGATGCTCTTATAGTAAATAAAACTAAACACAATGATATCTAATTTAATTAGCACTTCAATAAATTAATTGTAAGATAAAATAATAGGTCTTTTTTTTAAAATATTAAGGATCTATTTACTTCTTTTGACAAATACAGAAAAATAGCAATTAAGAGAAATATACATAGAAGTAAGGGGTTGTTTACTTTTTGCACTTAATACTTAATGGTGCTGAATTAGATCAATTAAGTGATTTTTATTTGTTTTTTTAAGTGGTCAAATTACTACTAAAAATAAAAAAGTTACATTTTTTGACTTTTCACTTAATACAAAATCACTTAATGATTTTGTAAATTCATTAATCCAATTTTATCCTCTCAAAATTACATATTTCCAAGTTTGTTATAATTTTATATTATACAAATTTATTTTAATACTTTAAAAAATATATTTCCAAATTTATCATAATTTTACATTATACATATTTATTTTAAGGATATTTCTATTAATGTTATTTTTATTTAAATATATAACAATAATAATTCAACTTAATACCATTTTATTTATTTTTATTTAATTTACTTTACTATAATAATTTATTTATGTATATATAATTTTTTTTAAAAAATACTTTACTATAATAATTAATGATATTTTAATTATGAATAAAAATATTATTATATACATAAAAATGTTTTAGTATTTACTAAATAATTTATTATAATTATTTATATTATATTAAATGAAGTTACATCACAACTAATAATAAAATGATATAAATATCAAATTACTAGTTTTCAGACAATTTACACTTTAAAAAACAAATAAGATTACTTTATATTCAGATGTAAAGGAAAAAAAAAACAAATATGTCATTCAGATTTCAGGTTTCAATCACTCTTCAGTCTTCAGCATCACTGTTCAGTTTTCAGACAAAAAACCAAACAACCCTTAACTTTCTATGGTCATGCTTAGCAACTATAATGTAAAGTAAAATACTAGTAATGGTAGATTGTGTGAATCAATACATAATTATCAAATTAAGCTTAAAATAGAAAGTCGATATCATTCTAAATAGAATCAAATGAATAAGGGATATTACCAAAATAACCCCTAGTTTGAAAAATAATGTGAAACCTCACTAGATTTTGAAATATTACCCAAAATGACCTAGACATAAATGGGTTGGTATTTCCGTCTAAAAGTTGACAGTCCGTTAGAGATAAAGGTTAAATGGGCACAGCTATAAGGGTGGCAAAACCAGTTGACGTGTTGGGTCGAGCTGAATTCGATTCGATTCGTTTATGAATTCGATCAATTCGACACGAATTCGTTTATAAACAAATGACACGACATTACATGACTAATTCGTTTATTAGTTGGATCATAGAGGGTCCAAACCCATTAACCCGTTAATTCGTTTAACCCATTTAACCCGTTTTATTCGTTTAACATAAAGATCTACTTATCACTATATGTAACAAGAATATATAGAAAATTTTCAAAAATATAAAATATAAACCAATAAAAGCTTTTATTCTTCAATATTGTTCTTCACTATTTAAATCAATTCCAAATCTTCATCAACATAAAATCCAGTTTGTACTTGTACTTAAATTCAATTAAACTAGCTAAAACGCACTTCGATTAAACTAATAAAAACCCATAATCTTCTCCTTCATCATGTTACATAAATTAATCTACCATGAACTCAAAAAAATGAAAAAAAAAAAAAACCATAAAATCCAGAAAAATAAAAAACCAAAAGTTCAGATCAAACCAAGAACCATTTTTCACAGACATCCAACACAAGCCAATTTTAATCACAAATATCTATCACATCTAAAATCGTCAATATTTAAGAGCATAGTAATTTCACAAATAAATAAATAAATAAATATTTACACAAATTTAAAAAGAAAATAACAACAACAATTACAAAGAAAAAAAGAACCCAAGGGTGGATCTATTGCGACTTGAGATGGATAGTGAAACAACAACGGCGCACGAGGATTAGGACAATCAGATTGAGCATGTGATGGAGGGCAAGTTGTTGGTGGAAGTGAGACGAAGACGTTGTGACGAAGGCGAAATGGTGATCGTGAGCTGTGAAGGAGACGAGGTGGTGATGACTATGAGTCGTAAGAGAGAAAAGGTGGTGATGGTGGTGACTGTGAGGGAGAGGGGTGGAATGGGTGGTGGTTGCCAAAAATGAAATTAGTTGGGGTGGTAGTGAGGTGTGTGGGAGAAGAGGGGAATGGATGGATGGTGAGTTGGCTACCGAAAATGAGTTAAGTTTAGGGTTTGGTTAAATGTGTGTGTGTGTGTATTTCTAGATAATTACACACTAACCTTATAATATATTGATATTATAATTTTATCCCTAATTTAATCGTGTCAACCTACGATTCATTTAAACAAATCCAATTCGATTCGTTTAATAAACAGGTTAAACGAGTTGACACGATTACGATATGAATTCGTTTAACTTAAACTCATACTTATTTATTTTTTACGAATTCGTGTTGACTCTTTATGTTGTGACCCATATGGTCGTCTCTACCATTGTCATTCATCACCATTTCAATCTCACCTCACCTCAGCATTTGACTCTTTCTCTCTCCAGCTTTCACGGGGTGAGTCCTCTTTTCACTCGATTTTCATTTTCCAGCTTCAAAATCCAATATTTTCAGTCAATTTTTGATTTGTTTTTTTGCAGTCACAAAAAACAACGCGAAAACGATGACTCAACACGTCGAAATGAAGGAGCAATTCCCCTCCAATTCGCTCTCCTCCGCCTCCACTCCCTCCACTCTCCACCGTACGATCCACTATCGTTTCGATTAAAAGCAAGACCCCAAAGGCTGCTACAACGGCGGCGCTGACTAGAAGGGAGAAGATGTAGCCTACCCGAATGAAGTGGGCTCGGAGAAACGGGTAGGGAGAATAAGAGGCTAAGGAGGAGAAGATCGGTCCGCTCCGTCACTGCTACCACAGTGGGGGCTTGTTGTTCTCTACTGTCATCGCCGCGGTTCAGCCGCCGTTGCAATAAGAATATTGGTGGCGGCCACGGGGGGGATTTGGCGTGTGGGTTGGGCGATGGGGAAAGCAGAATCTACTGGAAAGGTTGGTGTTTATTGTGATTTTTGTGGTGTTGAAGCGAAAGTGAGTGTTTGTTATTAGGCGACGGAGTGTTGTGAGTTTTGTGGGGAAAGCAAATTCTCCTATTTTGTGTGGTTTGTGTTAGTTTAGCTTGGACATTAGCTGTAGACTTTTTCAATGACCCTGGTTCATACTATAGTTTAAATTGCCTTTGGCGGTTGTTTGCCGTTGTTTGACTGTTCGAGTGTAACGTTGTGGTTTTTTTAATTTTATTGCTTTTTGTTTGTGCTTGGTTGCTGAGAAAGTTGATGAAAAATCAGTCAGAGAATAGAGTTAATTTTTAAGCTTAGTAGCTACTGGTTAGTGAATAAACTTTTGGCGGTGTTTTTTTTTTTTTTTTTAATGTTTTAAATTTATTATATTTATTTGTTATGATTATAATTAATTATTATTATTTTAATTATTTAAGGTTGTACTTTTGTAATTTGTTTTTATTTTTATACAAATTTATCTTCCAGTCCATTGATCTATTTAATTTTAAATTGTTTAAAAATTTTTATTTTATTTATTTTTCATTTTTTTTGTTTTATTTTAATGATTTGAGGGTAGTTTGGTAATTAAGTAATCTTTTTGTTTTTTTCTAACTTTTAGTATCTAAGGGTTTTTTTTTTCAGAGAATCTAAGGATATTTTTGTATTTTCAATATTTATATGGTTTTTATTAATTAATAAGTAAATATAATGAGTAAATATTATTATAAGCAAGGGTATTTTGGTCTTTTTGTGGTTTTATCACAAAACCACTAAAAGATTAGATGGAAACCACTTTTGAATTGAGGTTTTAGCTAATATTTTCAAAAGTTAAGACTCATTGACATTATTTTCATCGTTTAGGAGAGATTTTTAGATTTTTCCCAATGAATAATTATAACATCAATTGAAAGTTTCTTAATTATTCACAAATCAAATTAACTCATGTTTAAATATGACCAGGATATGGTACGGATCCATTTTTTGCCAAATCAAGGAATTTTAAGTGAATATCAATATATATATTTTTTTTTGGAAAAAACAAATATCAATATTATGATTTCTAATATTTCTCTAATTTTGAGGGTGCCAATTAGGAAGGCAAAAATCTGGCATAGTTCCAAGTATATCCATAATGGGTCAAATGTCCAACTCTATCCAATCTAATTTAATCACATCAAAATAATCTAATCAATGGACTTAAAGAATAATAAAAATACTAACCTACTAATGACAATTTCAATCCAAGACGGGACATCGGCCCTTTTCCCATAACATTTGGTCTATTGGTATCAGAGTTGCATGGGCATTACAAAGTGATTCTAGGGTTCATTATCCCTTCCTTTCTTGGTCAACTTTTCCTTTGCATCTCCTTAGCTGGATCCTTTACCTCGTGTCTCCTCACACCCCCTTGGTTAGGTCACCTTCATCTTTTTCATATTTCTTACCCTTTGGTCTAATTAGCTCAGCTTAGGTGGATGTGTGACTCCCCATTCTTGGTTGTCTGGTTCTAAGCAACACATAACGCAACGAGTACCTTTCCTTTTTACCAACCGTCTAGCGCTTATCATGTGTCAGCTGCAGGCCTATTCCTAGGCCTGATATCTCTACTGGTAGCTGTCAAATGGGGTTGATATCTTGACGTCATTGGACCTGCTGCCCCTTTTTTGAATTAAGTTCTTCCCGGTTTTTTTCAAGGGGTAATGGTGTCTTTTTAAGTTCATTTTAATCAATTAAAAGGCTTGGGCCTATACTTTTTGAGGATGAGCTTCCATGGGTTCCATTTTGAATTTCAATTGAAACTAATTTCAATTGGGTTCAATATTGGGCTCAATACAATTGACAAAGGTCCAATTTTCCCCCAATAAACACTGTTTATGCATATGAATTAAAGGGTTACATGCTAGATTCAATTTTTTTCCTTTTTAATTTTGACAATCAATAATTCCTTTTGTTAATTGGAACTAACAACAAAAATATTCAGAAATTGATACATAATATGTGCATGGTGATAAACAAAACATTACTTATGCATATAAATTAAAGGGTCACATGCATAATTAAACTTTATTCGTTTTTTATTTTGGCAATCAATAATTTCTTGTTAGTTGGAACTAATAACAAACACACTATTTATGCATATGAAAAGGGTGTATAATTTAATTTTGTTCTTTTGTAATTTTGACAATCAATAATTCTTTTGTTAATTTGAACTAACAACAAAATATTCACGGTTAAAGTGATGAAGCTAGGTTTTCATGTCAATGATGTAATAAATTATAATTGACGTTTGGCATTTATTTACATTTGGTATAACTTGACATCAAAGGAACAATTTTGAAAGATGTATGTGGCAAAATGAATTAGATAGATTAATTTAGATTTTGTTAAGATTGATATATGGCACTACAGTTTGTGAAAATGTTGGATATATATCAAAAAATCACATGCACAAGGAATTATAAATTATTATTTTTTTAATTTTTATTGATCAATAATTTGGATATTGACAACAAAATTGTCATACATTACAATGAAATATGTTTATTATCGACACTCAAATGTAATAAATTTCTCATCTTTAAACTATTAGCTATGAATTTTTCTCAATCTAATTGTCAAAATAATTATAAACTATTAGAAAACATTTTGATCATTTCCATGAGATGAAATTATAAACACTTTTAATTATGCCACAGTTTTTAAAAAAATCTATTATGAACAAACAAATTAAAAAGTACTTTCACTATATCCCATCCCATAAGTAGAGTGAAGCCTAATATTTATAATTTTTAGTTCATCAACATCACAATAGCTTTCAAAAGTTGATTAAAGAATTTCTGTATTGTTGAAATCCAATAATTCTAGATAAGGGACATCTTAGGTGTGATATTTAATATTTCTCTCTCATGGGGTGTGATCATACATGAGTGGTGGATGGAGATGAGTCCTAGAAGAATGGTTGCACTACAGAAACACAATGAATTACAACGGTGATTCCAAATTATACACGCAATAGTCACTTCTCCCTAAATGAAAGTGAGTAATTGAGTTTAAAAAAAAAAAAAAGTTGGTAATCGATCATACAAGAGACTTGTAATCCTAAAAAAATAATTAAATAAATAATTTTATTTAATTTCCCTTTTCTGCTCTGTGGATCTGCCTCGTCTGTTTCTCGCAGTTGTACATCACTATCGCAATTGTACACCGGTATTCCACTAAAATGCTATTTCTACTTTTACTTATTCTAAAAAATTTAATATAAAAATTTTCTCAAAAAAATAATATAAATTAATTATTTCTTCCTCTTCTGTGTTTGCCCACTGCAACAAAAATTGAAGTTGTTCAGTGATGCATTGATTCCACTGAAAAATATTAGCTAAATAAGGTTTTGGCACTTCTACAATGTAGGTTTCTACTTATTCCGAAAAAGTTTATATAAATTAACTTTTTCTTTTATATTATTTTTTGGGCAAATTGTATAAATTCCTTTAAAGTTTGATGAAATTTCACAAATATGATAATGTTTGAGGAACTCATACCCTCATCTCATCTTTCAAAAACTCAGCATAAATCTCCTTTATTATTAATTAACCATGGTTAAATTCTTATGATCAACGGCCAAAGACAAAAAAAAAATCTGATCCCCAAAAATCAACTGCTGTTAGTATAAATTAATTATATTTTTCTCTTTTATGTTTGCCCACTGCAACAAAAATTATTGAAGGAGTTGTTCGATGGTGCATTGATTAATCATAAATATTATTATTACGATATTTTTACCACCCAACAAGATTCATTCCCTTGAGATATTCTCTTAATAGAAAACTGTGATTTACCAATTAGGGCAGGACCCCTACCTTAGGTCCTAATGGAGCACGTGGTGACGTGGTCCTCCTAAATTTTTTTAAATATTTATTAAGTTTATGATATTAATAATTAGATATTTAAATATGTAAATAAATTGTAATATATAGATTTTGAAATTAATAAGATTTTTATAATTAGGTATATCTGATTTTAAAAAGTAAGAATCAATTAATAAAATTCATTATTTACATTTTCTTTCCTAAAATAAATTTTTTCTCATATTTAATTTACATATAAAGAATGAATTTAATTGATTGATTCTTAATTTTTAAAATCAAGTATATCTGATTATAAAAATCCTATCGAAATTAAAACAACTCCGTCTATCATTATCCTATTTAAGTCCTCTCATTCTTTGGCAATTGGCAAACATTTCTTCATATTTGTGATCAAAGCTCTCTCTCTCTCTCTGTTAATTACGTGAGAATTCTATGTGAAAACTGTGTCAATTACTGGTACATTAATTGATGATGTGTTTGGTTTGAAGAAGAGCGGAGGTAAGCGTTAAGAAAGTTGATTAATGCAAAATATATAAATAAATAATTTCAACCTGCTATGGCCTAGTGACATGTCCTTGGGGTATCAAATTCCATTTCAATAAAATTTATACAGTTGAACTATAGTTTTAATGTTCAATTTAATTTAAAAATTAAATGTAAACTCAAATAGATATATTAGCTCAACATATTTTTTGTTCAATTACAATTAAATTTTTAATACAATTACAAAAAGGGGTTATATCATATAAATTTTGTACTCATAAAGTAACCTTAGACAAAATATACGTGCTATTGTTTAATGGAGGTACCTGAAAAAAGTACACTCCTCTCACGTAGCATTTTAGTGTAGAATCAATGCGGTGAGACAGTGACCTGTGACAGTGATGATCACATGCATGACGATGGTGATGGTGATGGTGATGGAGTACCAACTAATTAATTAACCTGGAAAAAAGGAAAGCCGGAAAAGGCTGGCAGCAATAGCTTAACCTCATGGTAATTAACAAAACTCTCATCAAATTAAGTGACCCAAGTACTATTCATTGATAATCTTGCAATTGTTTCTCTCATGCTATATTTAGCGTATTAATCATAAAAATCAATGGCCGATTCTTCAAACTCGAGATCTTAAAAGGAAATTATGCTGCTAATTGTAATGGTAAAAAATTCTTAAACAAAATAAAGGCCCAAAACTTATTGAAATCAATTAGCCAAGTATGTTGATCAACCTATATTAATGGTCAAATACATGTTACAAACAAATAGTCTAGCAACTTAATTGATCCAACTCAAGTAATGGAGATTGATTAGTTTTAATAAATGAAGTTTAAATCAATTGTAACGGAAGTTACATTAATTCTGTAACCGACATATCATTAACTATTGTATTTATTCTGTAACCGACATATCATTAACTATGGTATTTATTCTGTAACCGACATATCATTAGCTATGATATTTATTCCGTAACCGACCTGACATTAATCGTAATATTTATTTTATAACGGACATGATATTAGTTCCACCATAAGTGCTCATGACATATTCTCTACCTATAAATAGAGGCCTCATTTCAACTCAAGAGCATCTCACCTCATTTGTTCTTCTCTTACAAGTCATTTGAGGTTTCTCCTCTATTTTCTTCATTATTTCACTCTAGATTTAGAGTTCTTGTGTGATAGAGTTAGTGTAGTGACGTGGAGGTGCATGTCTAGGAAAGGTTCTGGCTAGGAAAGACTTGGTATTTAACTGTGTCCATTGTGACCGACCTCTCTTTCCTGGGAACTTATTTGGTGTACTATTCATGGTCTACTTACACTGTTCTATTATACGATGTTTGCTCACTGATATTTAATATTCCATCCATTTTTCCGTCTTACATTTTTCCGGCACACTTCCCCCAACCTGACGACGCTCGACAATTACTGCATTCTCATATATTATGATTCGTTTATTGACTTAAGCGTCGGAGTGTCTTCGGTTAGCATCCCACTGGTGTCAAGATCACCCGCGTTCTCTTTATTTGATTTGTGCAGGACACAAGTTGTTATGTTCCAAAGAAGTTGACTGACGAGGCCCATTCAAAGTCAACATATTGTAGAATTCACCCACTACACTAATACATTCCATTCTAGTAAAAACTTTAAAATCTTCACCGTCATTGAATTTTGACAACTTTTCTCTCTCATTTTATGGCTGCTTTTAAGGGTCATTTTTTTTTTTTTTTTGAAATAATTTAAGGGTCATATTTGGTGAAACAGATCAAAGGTAATATACCCTCATAAAAGCTCATTCATATATCTGGTAGCATTAATAATAATATTGTGTTTTAGATGACAATATTTCACGGCCATTTATGTTTAGCCCATACAATTACCAAATACAGATGTTACATGATTTTCAATACTGGGGGCTTGATATATATACAAATAATTGTGAATTGGATGCTCGTCTTTACGGTCATAATCACATGCATGCATTTCTAGTTTATTATAAATCTGAATACAAATTGAAAATAGAAAAAGAGTTTTAATATTACTTGGTTTTAATTTTGTAAAACAAAAACAAAGGATGGTCTCAGCTAAGATCATACAAGCGTCACAAATAGAGAATAGAAGACAAAGGAGCTGTTTTTTTTTTTTTTTGGATAAAACTTTGTCTTAACTCTAAGGTTTTAAAAAATATTAAAATTTTAAAAGTTTTTTATAAATAATTCTTTTTATCTTTAATTTTTTCAAAATCTTTTAAAATAGTTTAAATCATTAATCAATTGATAATCAATTATAACTTTAGATAATTTAAATTATTATTTAATAATTTAATTTCAACGATTTTTAAGTAATTTAAATTGTAAGTTTATTATTTTGTGAGAATAATCCGGTAGTTTATATACCATTAACAATTATTAAGGGTAAAAATATTTTTTTTTTATATGTTTTGTTAATATTGATCATCAGTTAACCGACAGTTTGAAATTTTTTTAAAAAGTTTTGAAAAACGTTACGGATAAAAATAGTTGTTTCAAAAAGGTATTTTAAAATTTGACATTTTTAAAAATATTAAGGACTAAAATGAAATTTTTCTTTTTTTTTTTCTGTATATATATTGACATACATATAAAACTCCATGCCATTTCAAGTTAGTACTATATACATTTATTTATTCATATAATTAATAGTTCTTTATTTTATATAAACGACTCCATTCCTATAGCACTGCTCTATTATTCCACTTTAAATCATGTCATTAGTTAAAACTTATTTATTTCCTTTATGCACTACAAAAATATTTGATATTTTTTAGTCTGTATTGGCGATCTGATATTAAGGACAAATTGTTAAGAGAGAATTTGCTGAGTAAGACTAAAAACGTTTTTCCATTTTTTGTTGGGAGAGTATTATTTTGTAATTCCAGTGTTTGCTGAGTGAGACTAAAAATAAGGAACCTGGACTGTGGTGGCCGGACATGTTGGTGGCCACCATTAACAATGCACAAGCTCGACAATCATACTAATTAATCATTCAACAGCCGTTTAAATAAAACATGCCTGTACATTGATGTAAAACGGTAGTACAAAAGGGCAAATAAATATTTGCACTTATGTTTTCATGATCGTGAGCTGGACCCCTGGAGGCTGGAGCTAGCTCGCCGTATTATGCTTAATAGAATACATCATTAAAATCTGCAAAAGCTCAGCAGTACCTCTGTCATTGAGCCTCCATTTCTCCTTCTCTCCATCTTAGCAAAAGCTCATGAGCAGTTCCCCCCTCGTTAAGATCTGCAAGAGTGCCTCTGTCTTTGTTTCTGGATCCGCACTGCTGCCTCTCTCGATCCCTGCCCTGCTCAACTACTCTCAGTTCAGTTGACTAAGGTTCCGCCGCTGCTGCTGCCGATTCCATAACTGCCACTCATTCAAACCAAATCTGAAACACATTTCAAACAAAAAACCTTAAACCACAAGAAAAAGCCATCCAGTTGATTGGGGGAGGCTGCTGGTGGAGGAGAGTGTTGGTTTATTCATAAGAAAGAAAAGTAGAGAATAAGAAAAGCCAGACACATATAACACACTAATTTTTATTTAATATCAGATTCAGTCACAGTACATATCCCTTCCTACGTGAGTTGAAAATACGTAAGACCATCTCCAGCGCGACACCATGACGGCGTAAAACACCAGTTTAGTGATAAGATCAACTCCAATGGGAACACCATTTACAAATTTCAAGAAAAATTTTGGTGCATTAGCTACAGTAAGACACCAAATGGATTTCAGTGTCAAACTGTAGCTAACACCAAATGGATTTTGAGTCACGTGCTCTTCTTTTTCTTTTTTAAAATTCCAACAATGTCTCCCTTATAATAATAACAACAATATATATTTCATTTATATTCTTTATCACATTTTATATATTTTTATAATTTAATTAATAATTAGAAATAGAAATTAAATTATTATAAAACATATATATTATTGAAAATATTTCATTGAGATATTTAAAATGAATATAATATTGAATATGTTTTAATATATCTTTAAATTTTTAATGTATATTATAAATAATATATTAATGTAAAATGAGTATAAAATATTACTTAAAGATATTCTTTATACCAATTTAGCGTAAAACACGTTAGAGTGAAACAAAACTTAATGTAAGAAAATTTGGTATTGACAATAAAATGATGTAAAATTTAGTGTTATACATTGGAGATGATCTAAAAAACTAATACGTACATTGTTACTTTGAAACTACAACGTAGTACACCTTAACAGAAACATACGATAGCATATTCGAAACTACAACGTAGTACACAGTAACAGAAGCACATGGTAACATAAATTAAACAACTAAACCCCTAACCGGGAACGAAGGAATAAGATCCGCTCCTCAAGGTTATTTATTTTTAGGACAACATGTGCGGATATAGTAGCTGCAGCACCACTTCCGATCGCCATTCCCTGCTTGGATCCGAATAGCCCAGAAAAACAGAATAAAAACCAGCCCCAGCTTCAACAGAAAAACAATTTTCTGGAAAGCCATTTTTAAAGTTGGAGTGTAGCTTGTGTAGGTTTCAATAGGGAAGACGGTTATATGATGGCATTAACAAAAAAAAAAAAAAAAAAAAGATGGAGCTGGATGCCATGAATTATCTGGAATCTTACCATCATCGGAAACCAATATTTTACCCTTGGCTCACCAATTTTACTTTCTTGATGAAAGTTGTCATCAATCATCATTGCTCACCATTGAGCATTAGATGACAGAGAAATTAATAGCTTGCTCAGTTCCAAAATTTGCCATTTGAATGGCTTATTAAATTGAGATTAACATCATATACGATCTGTGCCTGATCAGATACTATAACATAAATTGAATTTCCATTCTTTAGATTATTTTTTTCAGACTTGTTATCATATCACAGTTATTATTTAGTTGAGGGTTTCTTGTATTTCAATCATAACACTCATTCCCATATAATCTTAAATGCGAATATGAGTTCAAGTCAACATCAAATCAAACCAACCCCATATTATAAATTATTGATGGTATTACTATCATTATTATATACACTGAATTTGTTTAAGGTAATGTATGTACTCATTCAGTAACGTAGAAAATTATTATGTAGTGATGATGAGGTTTAGCTACAAAAATGAAGAAAGTGTCATATGAGCCCATCATCTACTTCCTCATTTGGTGGAAATTTATTTGAAATATGTCTGTCACGTTTTCACTTTAGGTAGCTCTATCATCTCATCACATGGAGGCCTCGCAGACACGTACTAGTATAAGAAATAAAATAATGGGCACCACTCACTCTTATAGCTAGCCTGAGCCTATCTATTTTATCAGTTTGTCATCTTTTATAATATTGCAATTAACAGTAATAAATTAAAATAACACATTAGAGTCTCCAAACATATATGTTCTCGAGCTTATAAACTTATATCTTTATATATTTGCTTTTCATTATTCTCACTTTTTTGCAGAATTTAAGTGAAAATGAATTTGATAATTTGTTTTCTTATATATACTAATAGTTTTAGTTTTTCAAATATAATGATTTATGTTTGGGTTATATATCATTTATTTTCCTTTGGAGTTTATAGGACCGAGTGGAAATTATTGGAAAAATGAAAAAATATATATATTTGTGGAACACTACTTAAAAGTATAACAGCTACAAAAATAAGAAAAAAGATATAAAAAGAAACCACAATTAATCCGCATATAGGTATCTGACATATTCAATTCCCGTTTTCACTCTTGAATTTTGACTTTGTTTGTGGGCTTCTAGTTACGTAGAGCACATTTGTTAAAGAATTGATAATTGGAATCTCAAAAAACCTATCGTGGTTTGCAAAAATTTTCATATATTTTACTATTTATGATTTCATTTTTATTCAAAATCCCTTCTAATGTTAATAAAAATGCTCAAAATATCCTCTAAAGGTATGTGAAAGGACGATAATGTCTCTGATGATCACAGATTAACGATGCAATTATATGTGGTAAAATGAACATTTTTTGTTAATTTAATAACGGTAAAAGGGATTTTGGATAAAAATGAAACCATAAGTAATAAAATGAACATTTTTATAAATTACAACAGGTTTTTTGGGATTTTCCCTCAAAAATTTGAAACCTCTATAGAAAAGTTTGAACAACCAAGAGAGCTTTGGCTATAGGGATGGAAACACTAGATTTTATTAAAGCAGAATCAAGATAATATTATTACAAGCAAATATTTTTGTGCATATACTAAGCTAATCAGCTTAATTGTTCCTAACTAACGCTCTTAAATATTTGGCTGACATGTCACAGTGTTTGGTAGCAGCAATGGAGTGTACCATGTGAATGTCATATGATTCTGTTACAAAGACCGTTGACATGGATTTCATTCCTTGACCTGCTTTGACTAACCAAGTCTGTAAAATATGGTTAAACTTAAGTGGTTCTAAAATCAAACTGAAATGCAGGTGGCGTAAGTGTAGATTTATAATGGTTGGAAAAAGATATAATATCCAGCACTATATTACCATCTATAATCTAACATCCAATTAACAATTAAAATAGACAGAAAATACGTTCAAATCAAAAGTATTTTTTTTTAAAAAAAAAAAAGTTACAGTTACAATATTTATCATGGGCTTCCTGATGGATTTTCCATAAATTGTAAGCTCCAAAATTATTAGTCCCCTTCCAATGCTGGTGATTTTTAGAGCAAGTCTATCTTGCTTGGAATACCACCTGTATCAGACTTTGGTTGGATTATTAAAGATTTGTGAAAGTTTTTGAGTGATGTTGTGAAGAATGACTTTTTTTCTTTTCTTTTCCTTTTTTCTTTTGTTGAGGTAAAGGTATTCATGCTTTACTTATGAAGTATATTTTTGCATTAAATTCTTTTTCCTTTTCTTTTAGGTAGAGGGATACATGACGTACGTTAATATTTTTTGTTGCTTATCTTAGTGCTCTCTCCTGTTGAAGTTGATTCTAAGTGCAAGTAACATCCTTCCAAGCCCAAAAATATTGAAATAGTTTAATAATTGCAATTATGCATACATGGGTTGTTTAACAGCTTACTAAATACTGATAGATTCGTGGTTTCATACATAGTAGATCGGGGGGCTGGTGTCTCGTTGCTTATACTGAATCTCTAGTCTCATTTTTTCTGGTTTGTGATTAAAATTAAAATACTAACATGAAATATATCCAAAGAGAGTGCTGCGATATTGCTACTCTTAAAACTCACATTCATCGTGAAATATATTGTAAGATTAAATTAGAAATGATAGTCAACTAACAGTAGGTGGTTTTTATCTGAATTGAAAACTATAGGATTGTTTTTGGTGATGGATTAAACCTTAGGGCTTTTTTTTTTGTTTCTTTTTTAACAAATCTCCCTTGTTATTATTATTATAAACTAGTGGTAAATCATTTCTCTAAGAATTTCTTCAGCAAAAATGGTGCTGATGAATTTAGGGCGTGAATTAGTAAGGGTGAGATGTAAAAGCAGTATCATGTGTCAATTAGCTATTGGATTAATATCCTTTAATTTTTAATTTTTCCTGAAAGAATATTAAATCGATCCATTTTAGAATCATAATCCTATGTGCTTTTATTTTCAGCTCATGATAGAACGCGAAACAAACTTAAATACTCTGAAACAAACTTAAATACTCTCTTTCTATCCAACCATGATAAATGTTCAGTTTTTTGGTGTGGCTACTTATGATCATAATTTTATGTTCTCTCAAACTCAGCCATGAAGTATTATGGAGGTTATATTATTTAAACTACCATAAAGTACATAGAACTCATATCTTGAATTTTTCCTCTTTAGTCTTTTCAAAGTTGATATCACACAGGTCAAAGGATTATCGAGTTATATCAAGATCAATTACTACTTACGTGATCAAATATCTAATCTCATAATCGAAAGATAATAACTTCCACAATGAGTGCGTTTGGTGGAAATTAAACCCTCATCACTTTGATGAATGGAAATGTATATAATTATCTGTGTTAATTATAAGTGATGTGCAATTTCCAAAAATTAGAAGAGAATTCCAACTATACACATAAATCATAATTATGATATTACAAAGAAAAGAAAGAAATAATTAATTTATATTAACTTTTTCAGAATAAGTAAATGTAGAAGCCTATATATTAGAAGTGTAGAACCATATTTAGCTAATATTTTCAGTGGAATATATGTGTATCACGGTGTCCATTATAATTATTGTATAATCCATTCATTAAGCATGAATATAGCTTGTAACATCAATGAGTTTTCATACTTGAAATGGGAGAAAAAGGTAAAGTTAATGCAGAAGCGATAAGCCCTTTTGCATGAATGTGTGTAGGAAGTAGAGCATAATTTCTCATATTTATTAAATTAAACTGACAAAAGATAAGTAACATCATTAATAATTAATCAATGCACTACTAAACAAATCCTTCAATTTTTGTTGCAATGGGCAAACACAGGAGAGAAAAAAAAAATGTATGAGAAACTTTGGATACTCGATCAATAATGAATATGTGCTTGGAACTGGGCCAGATTTTGCTTTCCCTATAGGATACCCTCAAAATTTTAGAAACATTAGAAATCATAATGATATTTTCTAGAATTCCTTATTTGGTGAAATACTAATGGATGATGGATGAGTACCACATTATAATTTATATATATATATATATATTAAAGCAAGATGGTGATTAGCGATGATGTCATTATTGATGTTCAAAAATGAAATGAAACCATACATCAAGTAGTGTAAATACTCCCTACTTTTGTTTTTTCCTTTCTACTAGTAACATATTATCATTATAAACATGATCGAAAAGCAAGTGCTGTAAATGAATAGGCACACTCTATCAGTCTACCCAAAAACAAATGCAAGCCTGCAAAGCCTACAATAATTATTACAGTCTCTGTAACTGACATGGACCTAATGCAATATACTAACAAGAATTGCCGCCTCAAGATGACATTTTTTTTTTTTTTTGAGATTCGAGATGACATTTTTAGATAGCGGCTTCTAAACATACATAAATACAAAATGAAGTTAAGCACATTAAAAATTACGGGTCACTGAATTTTACCACTATTAATTAATTAGATAAATAGTATTTGACTGGCCTATTATTAAAACTATTTTTATTGAAAAGAAAAAAACTATTTTATGTTGAAACTGGCATAAACATAATTATAATACAAATTACTATCTTAAAAAATAACAATAATCATTGCCTAATATGGCTTGATAGTATAGGACATATATTTAACTTGACAATATTATAAAATTTTAAATTAATTTTATTTCAATTCAATACTAAATATAATATGGTATGATTTTAATCAAATTTCAAGTTCTATCAAACATGATACCATAATTTTTTAATCCAATCCGATCTCATTCTCATTTCTAATTTCAATCCTACATATCAAATGTACCTTTAATCTAACACTATCCCACCCATTTCAAAACTAGATTTGAACTTAGAACCTCTATTGTGAAGAAATACGATTACAGCTGGACAGATTCTAAAAGTAAAAGGTCACTATTTTGTGGTTATGGCATCAACATCATTCATTAAAATTCATAATGTAAGTCTTTCAAGAGGATAAGAGAACATTAATTTCTACATGCATGTGATCTCAATGCATAATCTTTCCTAAGAATGCAGTAGAAATAGCAGGTAGCCTTAGATTCTTTCTATTCTATTACATCAAACACATACCACATCCACCTACAATCATCAAACATCAAGCACCCATCGCACCCACCTGTAATCATCAAAAACCCAGATGATGGAAGAGGAAGGATGAGGAAAACAACATCGGTTTTGGAATCACCGGCATCGCGTCAGTGGCAGTGGAGAGAGAGGAGAGATGAAGAAAAGGAAGAAGATGAAGGGCAACGGAAAGATGAAGAAGATGATGTTTGTGTTGATGTTTTCAAATGGCAACAAATAGGGAAGAAGAACAAGATTAGGTCGGCGATGGAGAAGAGGAAGAAGTGGGGGTTAGCGATAGGGAAGAAAAGGAAAAGAGGTATGAGGAAGAAGAAGAAGAATCGACAATGGAGGAGTAAAAGAAGAAGAAGTTGAGAAATGTGATGAAAATCATATTTGATTAAAAAAAATTTTAATTTATTTTAAAGTTTTTAAAATTTATTTTAAAAGAAAATAAATAAAGTGAAAATACAATTTTATCCCTTAATCAGTTAACTTTAACAGAGATCCATCAATTGTAGGGGTTTAATTGTAATAACTATGAAACAGTTGCTCCGCCTAAATATAGGTTTCAACTGAGTAGCTAAATTGTAATTTGCTCATTTAAAAACTAGATGATTGTTTTTGCTAATGGATCAAAATATAGGGTCTTTTTTTTTAAAAAAAAAAAAAAAATCTCCCTTATTATTATTATTATTATAAAATCAGTGATAAATCATTTCTCTAAGAATTTCTTGAGCAAAAATGGTGTAGAGGAATTTAGGATGTGAATTAATAAGGGTGAGATGTAAAAGTAAGTGTCATGTGTCAATTAGTTTTGGATTAATATTTTTTTTTTCTTTTTCTGAAAGAGGATTAATGTCCATTTTAATATCATAATTCTACGTACTTTTACTTTTAGCACATGATAAAACACAAAACAAACTTAAATACTCTCTCTTATCATCAAGCTACGATAAATGTTCAGTTTGTTGGTGTGGCTACTTAGGATCATAATTGTATGTTCTCTCAAACACAGCCATAAAGTATCATAATGGAGGTTATGTTATTTAAACTACAATAAAGTTTCGGGTATCTAAGAAAATCTCGCAAAATCTATTCCTATTTTCTGTATTCTATGTTATCATCAAGCTAATAAAAAAGTAAGATCTCTTGCTTTCATATATTGTGTTTCAATTGTAATTTGTTCATTATTGCTATTGTGACTATTGAGGACAATTTTCACATCAACAATTATATAATATAATTATAAATTAAATAACTGAAATACCCCAATATTGTAAGAGTGAATTAAAATGATCAAATGATAGTCAACTAAGGGTAGGGCATTTTTATCTAAATTGAAAGCTAGAGGATTGTTTTTGGTGAAGGATCAAACCTTAGGGCCGCGCGTTTTTCTTTTTTCCTTTTAACAAATCCCCCTTGTTATTATTATTATTGCAAAATCAATGGTAAATAATTTTTCTAAAAATTTCTTGTGCAAAAATGGTGCAGAAGAAGTTAGGGTTTGAATTAGTAAGAGTTAGATGTAAATGCAAGTGTCATGTGTCAATCAGTTATTGGATTACTATCTTTGGTTTTTTTTTTTTTTTTCTTCTGAAAGAGGATTAGTATCCATTTTAAAATCAAAATCCTATGTAATTTTACTTTCAACGCATGATAAAAAAAACAAAACAAACTTAAAAACTCTCACTTTCTATCCAGCTGCGATAAATTAATGTTCAGTTTTCTGGTGTGGCTACTTAGGATCATAACTTTACGTTCTCTCAAATACAGTCATAAAGTATTATACAGGCTATATTATTTAAACCATCATAAAGTACAGTCTCATGCTTTTCATAAAGAGCATAATTAAACCATGATTCACTTCAACACAGACAGAAAAGCAATGGAAGCCATCTTCAAATCTGGAAGATCGAAGCAAACAATTAAATTTTTATTTAAATAAAACCTACACACTTCATAAAGAGCATAATTTGTTGGAGTGTGTAAGTTTTTTTTTTTTTTTGGGGGAAATATGGAGTGTGTAGGTTTTGTTCACTACTATCAGGCTTCTTATATGGTGGCAATCAACCGGCAAAAATCCACATACCTTTCGTTGGGGCAAAATCCAACCATTCACTATAATATATATTTAATGAATTACAATTAATATATGTATTGAACACCATTCAGATTACGAGAGGACTCAAATTCCTCCACAATTTTCAAAGCACAACGGCTTTAAAGGGACTTCACGTACGTGTGATCACTTCCAAACTATTCAATTTCTGGAAAAATGGAAGACATCATGAAAAATGCATTACTAGTTGGTAAGCACTTAATACACTTTAAGCGGTCCATGGAGATGAGTCCTATAAGAATGGTTGCACCACAGAAACACAATGAATTACAACGGTGATTCCATATGATACATGCAATAGTCACTTTTCCCTAACTAAAAGTTAGCAATCAATCATACATGAGACTTTCAATGCTAAAAAAAAAAAAAATAGTTTAATCCATTTTCCCTTTTCTCTTTGTGGTTCTGCATCATGTCTGTTTCTCTACATCACTATCTTCCTCTCTGTTTTTTCTGATTTTTCTTCTTTCTCTCTTCCCTCTTGTCTCGTTCTCTTGCTTTCTATTTTTGGTCATTCTGTTCACCTTACTATATTCTCACTCTGTTTATTTTTTACTTCTTCCTTCCGGTGGTCCATCTTGTCATTGTTGTCTCTCTGTTTCTATGAATTGTTCACACCTCTCTCTCTCTTCTTCATTTCTCAACTCTCTCTTTGTACTTTAAAAGACAGGCTGTTTTCTCTATTTTTCTTATTACAGGGAAAATGAGCTCTCGATTCATGGGTCAGATTATCACATTTCATGTCATTAATTTATAGGATAATATGTCATAAGTACCATCATTATTATTTTTCTATATGAAATTGATAAACTTTATCATTAATTCCTAGCCGTATTTATTATCATACTGTGGAGTTCATGCAACAAATTGCAATAATATTTGTGCACAAATAGGTTGTGTCTCGCTAAAATGAAATTAAAAGAAAGAGGGAAGAAGAGAAACTCATACAGCATTTCAATAGTTTGATTCACAACATTAGAATAAAAGAAATTGGTCAAACTGTTTAGAACATCATCCCTACAGCAGTAGTTTGATTCACAATGCTCATTCCTTCAGTAGTTTGTAACTCTTCGATGTTACAAGCTATATCCATGCTAAATGAATAGATTATGCAATAATTAATAATGGATGTCAAAATACACATGTATTCCACTGAAAATACTGGCTAACTAAGGTTCTACATGTAATATAAATTAATTATTTCTTTCTCTTATGTGTTGCCCATTGCAACAAAAATTGAAGGAGTTGTTCAGTGGTGCATTGATTCCACTAAAAATATCAGCTAAATAAGGCCCTGTACTTATGCTATGTAGGTTTCTACTTATTTTACAATCAAGGGTTTCAACCATTACTACTAACGGATGGAAAATGGAAAACAAAAATAAATAAACAAAAAGTAACTATGCAGTAGTTACCAGATCTACTAAATTTTAATCCAATAACTTTAATAAAGAATGAAAAAAAAAAAAAAAACTAAAAATAGATTCTCTTTTGCAATTTCACTGTATAAGTATTGATTCTATATATTAGTTAAGTTCTAAACGCTATAATTGATATTGATATAACTTAAATATTATTATATGTCATCATATTCAACTTATAAATTATTACGATAATAAAACTATTTAACATATCTACTGTCCCTTTTGTAACTATACTCTAATATCTCAAAATAAAAAATCCCTATACCCTAATAGTTCGTGATTTGTATGTTAGTCAAATTCTACATATTGCTATTGTTGTTTGTTAATACTGGTTGAACTTAAAATTATTACACACCTTAACGATGTGTACATTTTTATTTTCAATTCAAATTATCAAATGATTTATTGATCAATCAAAATTGGAAAAAGAATAAATGAAATTCAAATTATCAAATGAATCAATGAAAAATCAAAATTGGAATAAGAATAAATGAATTGTGTAGGTGTTGTCTTTGCTCCATTTGCACACCTAACTTATTTCACGTTTAGTAGTTCTGTTATATTTTAGTTTCAAAAAACTCTAAAAATATTAATTTGTCCGGTTCAATTTCTATGTGTTCCACAATTTATCTAATTTGTATGTTATGTTATGTCTAACTTGTAAAACACCGAAGACTGAAAGACACTTATCACAACATTAACATAAAAAACAATCTTCACTTTAATCCATGAACAATTTTGTTGTTGCTTCAAACTAGCAATTGACAAAATTGGAACTAAACAAAATTGAATTTTGCATGTGACTTCTTCATATACGTGTATATTGTTCTTGCTGACCACCATATATATAAGAGAGATTAGCTCCATTCTTAAATATCAACAATTACTGATCATTATCTTGTTTTAAAATATATTTAAATCATAATATGTTATTAGTAAAAAAGGGAAAACAAAATTAGAGGATACTTACACAACTGCACAACTGGGTGTATGGCTCTAATTTTAAATATCAGTAATGACATCATCATCAATTATAGTGTTTTTTCAAAATATGCATAAATCATAATGTGGTACTCATCCATAATTGATTAGTATTTTCCTAAATAAGGAACTCTAGTAAATATCATTATGATTCCTAAGGTTGTGTACATGTACATGTCATTTCCTACGCATTTACAGCACTTGCTTTTCCATCATTTTTAAATCACTGCCACTCTCTCTTTTTCAAGAAATCAATTAAATTACAGAAAACTAGACTGAAGAATTTAAGAGAGATACAATAACGTGTTATAAGTAAAAGGAAGAAAGCAAAAGTAGTGGGTACTTATATAATTTGAGGTATGGCTCAATTTTTAAACATAAGCAATGACATCATCATCAATTACTATCTTATTTCAAAATATATATAAATCATAACGCGATACTCATCCATAGATTAATATTTCTCTAAATAAGGAATTCTAGTAAATGTCATCATGATTCCCAATGTTTCTACAATTTTGAGGGTACCAAATAGGAAAGCAAAATCTGGCCCAGTTCCAAACAAACATTCATTGTTAGCCGAGTATCCAAAGTTTCTTACACATTTTGTATATAAGCATTTTTTTTTTCAAATTTTTTAATTAAAAAAATTTGCAGGTACCTATTGACGCAAACAGCTGGAAAATGAGAGCAGATTGCCTGGAAGATGTCAAAAATTTGTTGATATAAGATCTTAGCTATGCATAAAACAAACCCCTGCCCTTTCTAGCACCCCACTAATTTAACTAGTATTTTCTTGTATCACGTAAATCAATTAAGAGCAAAAAATAATTCACAAAGGTTCCTTTTCCAACACTCAATATTTTACTAATTTTGCTTGCCGTTTTTGTTTTATTCATAATACATGTAACAGTTTCAGCATATACACATGCCCCTCATGATTCAAATAAAAGAAAATTTTCTTTCACCTCTCCATAGTCAATAATGCAGGCAGTGTCTTTCCCAAAAAAAAAAAAAAGAAAGAAAAAGAAAAAAATAATAATTACAAAACACAGTGAAATTCAAACAGCTCAAAACAAGGTATGTTATCCTGAATGTAAGCATCTCTGAAGCACTCATTCTTGACAATTATTTTGAGTAATTAAAGTCGTCTGCAGATTATCGATGAGAAATCACTTCTTTTCCTCTATCAATAATGTTGACGCATACACTGACGTGAATGACGCATGCATTGACTTAAAATGATCACAAGAAGAAATTGATTTTTGGGTCAGACAAGTGGATGAACTGAGGGAAGTGGGTTAACACAAACCAAATAAGTGGACGAAAAGACCTAAATGGCCTTTAGCAAATAATTGAAAATTAATGAAATGAAGAAGGATTGACATTGAATGTGTTTCTTCTACTCGTAAAATTTTGATTTTGTTTGAGTTTGAACTCTTATTTGTACATCATTTAAGATTAATTGTTTGTTTCATTATTGGTTGAATAAAATTGCTTGCTGAAAAATTATGAACTTTTCATGTTTTATCCTCAGGTTAAAGTTTTAGTCTATTTAATTACGTCCTACCAAGGGTGAGGAAGACACAAAGTTTCAACCTAGTTTATTTTGGGTGACAGCTGTGCATAAAAAACAAACCAATCACAAAAACTTCACAGGCATATCAGCTTCTCATGTGTGTTGCTGTTTGTTTTTGTGTTAAACTTTGTGAAATTCATAGTTTTGATGATGCATTCGTATTTGAGAGATTCCTGTCGAGAGAAAAAGTAAAAACAAATCATTCCATCACTATCACTAGATGGAGACTGAGTAGACTACCATGTGATGAAGCAAAAGAAAAAGCGAAAACAAGTTAATATTTCTGGTTTTTTCCCTCCACAAAAAGCCTGCTAAATGAATGAGGTTGGTGTGCTGTTGTTTGTTTCCCGCTCTTTTCTCACAAAAGCCTTCTATGGCCAATTTAAGTAAGGTGATTAATGAATGGTGTACTTTAATGGATACAAGCCCAACTTTCCCAATCACGTCATAGTAAGGAAGACTGGCAGATTGCACTCGGTTTGGTTCATCATTATTTTAGAGGACCCCACATGAGAAGACTACTATGTGATCAAGGAATATATAGACTTCTTTTTAATTAAAAAAAAAAAAAACAAAAAACTAATGCATTATAGACCCGCAGCTGGGCAAAACATATATCAGAACAGCTCAAGTAACTGACCAAGCTTTTGTTCTCCTGGAATATAGACCAATGCATGCCAACTTTATATGCCTACGTGTCACCAAACCAACCTGAGCATATGTGTTGTAAAAACATTATTTAAATTAAAAATGAAGTAATTAATGATAGATAAGAGTAGTAATCAGTGAAATTACAACAAGCAAAGCCAAAGGAACAATTTTCAAAAAAAAAAAACGCCTAAAGGAACCATTGGAGGTTCACGAGTTACGGCAACCCTGAGTGCGTGACGTTATGTGTCCACGTCAGTTACAGAGACTGGAATCAATCTAGGCTTTGTAGGCTTTCATTTGTTTTTGGGTAGACTGATAGAGTGTGCACATGTCATTTCCTACTCATTTACAACACTTGCTTTTTCCAACATTTTTTTGGAAGAGACGATTTAGTGGCTATTGGCATGGCTAATATCAAAGATGTAATTACTATGATACTGATTTTATATGATTATCGTCGCAGAGCTTGCATATATATATATATAACATCAAGAGAGATTTTCAGTGACATTAAGAACAAGTAAATTTTCTAAACCTGATAATGGGATCAAACCCTAATGAAAGAGGGAGGGATCCACAAAAGAAACTTTTAAAGATAAATCAAAGATCAAACCAAGGTATTATGTCGTTACCAAATAAAATCTCAATTGAATTTTTAACAGTATAACTCCATTTTTAAATATCAAAAATCACTAATCACCATCTTATTTCAAAATATATATAAATTATGATATGTCGTTAGTGAAAAAGGAAAAAACAAGAGTAAAGGATACTTACACAACTTAAAATATGACTTCATTCTTAAACATCAGTAATGACATCATCACTAATCACCATCCTGTTTTGAAGATATGTGAAAATCATAATTTGATACTTATCAACCGTTAATTAGCATTTAGTTCTATAAAAAATTCAATAAATATCATTACTGTTCGCAATGTTTCTACAATTTTGAGGGTACCAATTAGGCAAAGTAAAATCTGGCCCACTTCCAAGCATATATTCATTATTGACAGAGTATCCAAAGTTTCTTACACATTTTATGTATAAGCATATTATATATGCATAAAACAAACCCCTTCCCTTTCTAGCACTCCATTAATTTAAGTAATCTTTTCTCATATCACGTGAATCAACTGGAAGCAAAAAATAATTCGCAAAGGTTGCTTTTTCACCAGTCAATATTTTATTAATTTTACATGCAGTATTTGTTTTATTCACAATGCCTGCAATAGTTTCAGTATATGCACGTACTCTTTGTGATCCAAATAAAAAAAAAAAAAAAAAAAAATTCCATCTCTTCATAAACAATAATGCATGCAGTTTCTTTTAAAAAGAAAAGAATAATAATAAATAATGCGGGCAGGCCAGAGGCCACTATATATATCAGCCTCTTCACCAGTTAAACATACACTCCAATAGCCAAAAGGGTAAAAAAAAAAACACTCCAACATATGGCTTCAATTGGTTTCGTTGCCTTCCTGAAGCAAGCGATTATGATATTTGTAATGATACTTTTCATTCTCCTAATCACAGGAGCACCCAGCGAAGATCTCAAACTCAAATGCTGCCAGTTGGGAATCTACAAGTGTTGTGCAAAAGGTCCGTAGAGCGGACGGTAGTCATCCCTTCCTCCTTTTGTTAAATTTATGTTTATTAGTGTGTCAAGTAGGTTGTGGTTGGTTTGTTGTTTATTTTTACTTTCAAGTCATGTAGGAAGGGATGTATTATGACTAATATGATGTTAAATAAAAATTTGTGTTGCGTGTGATATTTTCTTGTTCTCTACTTTTTCTTAAAATTTTATGATCAAAATAATGATATGAACCTGAGTCAGCTGAACTGACAGTAGTTGAGCAGGGTAGGAATCGAGAGAGGCAGCGGTGCGGATCTAAAAAATCAACTCAAAATCCTAGCTTTTGTTATTGATAATTATAATTACTGCAAAATCCTCTTCTTTTTCCTTGTATAAAGCTCAACTTTTACTTTCTTCTTCTTCTGGTTTCTGTTTTTAAAGTTTCTTTTTTTAAAAGAAAAAAAATCGTGTTCCTGAGATTTTCTTCTTGAAAATTTGAGCTTTGGTGGTTGTTGATTTGAGCTAAAAATCAAAATGGGTTTCCCTCAAAAAAAGCAGGCCAAAAGTTAAAACAAAAATAAAATTTAAAAAAAAAAAAAAAAAAAAACCCATACTTGAGGGTTTTTCGATGGAGGCAGCAGCGAACAGCAACAGCACATGGAAAGGAAAAAAAAAAAAAAAAACCGTTTGAGATCAGGTCCTTTTTTTTTCTCAATCAAACTCCAGATCCGACACAATCAAAGATTCAGAGTCACAACAAATTTTTCAAATCACACATTTTCTTCTTAGTACTCAAATTTCAAGAAAAATAGGAAAAAAAAAAAAAAAGTGAAGCTGATGATATGCTCCATCTGGCCGATGGATAACCGTTAATGACAGGTTTAAAAATTCTATTTTTGCGGGTAAACGGGTTCCTGTCCGGGTTTTCCTTATACCCGCACAGGAACAGAACCCGAACTCATGATAGGTTTAAAATTTGAATTCATAACGGCCTGCGTGCTCATTTAATCAAATCCACGTCCATACATTACTGGTAAAAATCCGTGGGCACGTGCGTGTAATTCTCATCCCTACTTATATTCATCTCGAATAAACTGGCCTCAAGCCCAAGAACCGATTTAACTTTAACAAATTGGATTAAATCATTACAATTTTAAACATTGTACTGCAACTTTTAAAGAAGAAAATAAGCTAATAAACATAAATATGTAATTTGAATCCAATCCATGTCATTTGCAAATAGATGGCGATGGCTCTTAAATATGGGCATATTAAGTATTAATTTTTAGAGTAGTGATATTCGCACCCCTAAAATTTGTAGGTATACTCTTTTACTTAATTTACCCCATAAAACTTTTTAAATTATTTTAATTGTACGTGAGCCCCATTTATTATGTTATATATTTTTTATCTTAATTTTAAAAATTCATATAAAAATTATTTCACAGAATAATTATAAGATTAAAAAACTGAAAAAAGATATAAAAAGAATGGAGTCCCATGTCCCCTGTAGTTTTCATTTCTTTGATTTTTATTAAATGAAAATAATTCATACAGCCACAAGATCGAAAAAACCAACTCCAAACCACAAATTCTCATCCCAATTAACACCACAATCAAGTAAAAGAACCAGAACAGTTGAAAAACAAATAAGTGCATTTAAAATTGTTTTTAAAATAGTATTTTTAAAAATGAAAAATATGTTTTAAAAATGATGTTTTTGAAAATGTAATGTATTTAGTATGATTTTTTGAAAGTTGTTTTCAAAAATAAAAATCATGTAAATGTGTTTGATATTGTTTTTGAATATGAGTAAAATAGTTGTTTGAAAAGAAAATTAATGATTTATTTTAAAAACATATTTTCATTATTTTAGAAACATAATTTGAAAATGGTGAAAAACATAAAAAAATTATTTTTCACTTTTTAATTATCATTTTTAGAAAAGTGTTTTCCATTTTCAAAAACAACTTATCAAACAATTTTCTCTCATTTTTTGTTTGTAAAAATGAAAAACCATTTTCAAAAGTACATCCAAACCCCACCTTAGTCTATGAAAATACTAGAATAGCAAAGAACCAGCTGTAGAGAATATGTACGTACCTTCGCCACCTCTTTTTTAAGTTATGTTATTTCATTATATGAAATAAATTATTTAAAGTTTATAATAAACAAGTACATAAAGATATATTTTAAGTTAAAATTAACGATTAATTTGTGTTTTAAATTTTAAGAGTTGATTTAATCTTAAAGTAATTCTTTTTGAAATAACCTTTAAAAAACTTTACTTGAGGGCAATGTTAAAAGTTTTTTTTTTTTAAAAAATACGAACTTGGGTGCACATATAATATTTTAAGGGTGCAAATATCACCACTCTAATTCTTATTCTAACAAATTTCACCCATTTGATCATACTCACATATCAACACGTTATTTACATTCTCCTAGAGAACTTTCGTGGGTCTTTTGTGTTTGCCCAGTACTATATCAAAAATGGAAGGAATATTTACTTATGCATAGGGGAAATTCCACCCTAGTTCCAACACACATTCATGCACAAGAGCAAATCTCCAATTCCCCATCAACTCCAAAAACAATTTTAAGAATAAATAAAATAACTTATTTTAACGCCAGTCTTTTTCTTCCTTTTCATCACTGCTCCCTTTTTGAAGTATGGGATAATTATGGACATTAGAATGCACATGTATTCCATTAAAAATATAAGCTAAATAAGCGTATACTGTAGTGGGTTTTTATTTTCACTTATTTTGGAAAAGTTTCCCTAGCCACACTCACATTTTTCTTCTATATATATTTTTTTTCATAATCTAAATTAATTATTTCCATCTTTTCTTTGTAATCTCAGAATTATGAGTTAGGGAAGTACCCTTCCCATTTTTGAAAAAAAGATTGGTAATGCTAATTTATCTTAAAGAGGGAAAAAAAATTAAGATGTTACCGGTCACTGGTGTATATTTAATGGTTGTGTTTGAGAGAATATAACCTTAAAATTCTAATTAGTGTTAATTAGAGCTGCAACAGACACTCGAAAATTTATCATGGTTGCATACGAAGAGATTTAAGATTATTTGTTATATCAATATGAGCTGAAAGTGAAAGTGCAATGATGATTTTAAGATGGATATTCACCATCCAATAAGTAATCGGCACGGGACATACATTAGTACGGTTACATATGTTTCATTTAGATGGGGATCAAAAGTCTTGCATTACGTAGTGGGTTAAATTCCGCTAATCAAGTAGCCATGAAAATTTCTTCTTCGTTACCCTTTTTTTTTTTTTTTTTCCCTTTTTAATTTGTTGTGGCTCTCAATCTCATATATATATATTTATTCTCTCAAACGTGCCACAAAATCCATTTTCTTTTTCTGAAAACTTCTCTTTAATAAAATGAGAATAATAACCTTACAAAGAATTCGCATGTGAGTATCTAAATTGTTCAATGGAAGGCATCCTGCATGAAAGATGAATTATCGTTTAGTAATTTGTTTTCAGTTAGTTTTTGGTAAAATTCACGCACAAGTATATATATATATGTATATATGTATGTATGTATATACTCTATGAGTCAGTACCTGATGTTAATATGCATGTGGGAATTAAATTAATTGGTTAAATTTCTTTATACTTTGGTGAAATTGATACATAATAGGCCACTGTGTGTGGTGATAAATAAAAACACTATTTATGCATATGAATTGAAGGGTCACATGCATAATTGAATTTTCTTCCTTTTTAATTTTGGCAATCAATAATTCTTTTTGTTAATTGGAACTAACAACCAAAATATTCAGAAACCAATACATAATATGTGTGTGGTAATAAACAAAAACACTACTTATGCATATAAATTAAAGGGTCACTTGCATAATTCAATTTTTTTCTTTTTTAATTTTGGTAATTAATAATTCTTTTTTCTAATTGGAACTAACAAAAAATATTAAAAAATTGATACATAATAGATATGCGGTGATAAACAAAAGCACTATTTATGCATATAAATGAAAGGGTCACATGCATGATTAACCTTTGTTCGTATTTCATTTTGGCAATCAATAATTTCTTGCTAGTTGGAACTAACAACCAAAAACACTATTTATGTATATGAAAAGGGTGCATAATTTAATTTTGTTATTTTCTAATTTTGACAATCAATAATTCTTTTGTTAGTTTGAACTAAGAACAAATATTCATGGTTAAAGTAATGAAACTTGGTTTTCTCCTCAATGTTGTAATAAATTATTATTGGCCTTTGGCATTTAGTTCCATATGGTATAACTTGACATGCAAAGGAACAATTTTGAAAGACCTGTGTGGAAAATGAACTAGATAGATTAATTTAGATTTTGTTAAGACTGATATATAGCATAACAATTTATGAAAAATGTTGGGTATCAAAAACATCACATGCATAATGAATTATACATTATTTTTCTAATTTTTACTGTTCAATAATTTAGTCAATAATTTGGATATTAACAACGAAATTGTCACACATTAAAATGAAAGATGTTTATTACCAACACTCAAATGTAACAAAGTTCACATTTTTAAACTATTAGCTAGGAAATTTTCTCAATCTAATTTGTCAAAATAACTCTAAACTACTAAAAAAAAACATTTCTATCATTTCCATAGTTTTTAAAATACCTATTATGAAGAAATAATTTAAAATGTACTTCCACATATATCCCATCCCATAAATAGAGCAAAGCTTAATTAATATATATATATATATATATATATTCGTTCATCATCGGCACAATATGTTTCAAAATTTGATTAAAGAATTTCTGTATTGTTGAAATCCAATAATTCTAAATAAGGGACCTATTAGATGTGATATTTAACATTCTTTCTTAAGGGGTGTGATCATACATGAGTGGTGGATGGAGATGAGTCCTATAAGAATGGTTGCACCAGAGAAACACAATGAATTGCAATGGTGATTCCATATTATACATGCCATAGTCACTTTTCCCTAAATAGAAGTTAGTAATCAAATCATACATGAGACTTTTAATTTAATGCTAAAAAAAAAAAAAAAAAAAAAAAGAGAGAATAGTTTAATCCATTTTCCCTTTTCTCTTTGTGGTTCTGCATCATGCCTGTTTCTCTACATCACTATTTTCCTCTCTGTTTTTTCTGATTTTTCTTCTTTCTCTCTTCGCTCTTATCTCGTTCTCTTGCTTTCTATTTTTGGTCATTTCTGTTCACCTTACTGTATTCTCACTCTGTTTATTTTTTTCTTCTTCCTTCCGGTGGTCCCTCGCCATTGTTGTCTCTCTATTTCTATGAACTGTTCACACCTCTCTCTCTCTTCTTCATTTCTCAACTCTCTCTTTGTACTTAAAAGACAGCCTGTATTCTGTGTTTTTCTGATTACAATGAAAATCAGCTCTCAATTCATGGGTCGGATTATCACATTTCATGTCATTAATTTATAGGATGATATGTCATAGGAACCAACATTATTATATTTTTATATGAAATTGATAAACTTTATCATTAATTCCTAGCCGTATTTATTATCATACTGTGGAGTTCATGCAACAAATTACAATAATATTTGTGTACAAATTGGCTGTGTCTCACTAAAATGAAATTAAAAGAAATAGGGAAGAAGAGACACTCATACATTACATAACTCACATTTTATTTATGGATAAAGATGTTTAGGACATCATCCGTTCAATACTTTGATTCACAACATTAGAATAAAAGAAATTGGTCGAACTGTTTAGAACATCATCCCTAACGCAATAGTTTGATTCACAATGCTCATCCCTTCAGTAGTTTGTAACACTTCGATGTTACAAGCTATATTCATGCTAAATGAATAGATTATGCAACAATTAATAATGGATGCCAGAATACACATGTATTCCATTAAAAATATTAGTTAAATAAGGTTCTACACGTAATATAAATTAATTATTTATTTCTCTTCTGCGTTGCCGATTGCAACAAAAATTGAAGGAGTTGTTCAATGGTGCATTAATTTCATTAAAAATGTTAGCTAAATAAGGTTATGCTTTTCTGCTAAGTAAATTTCTACTTATTATGAAAATCAAGGATTTCAATCACTCCTACTAAAACAATATACAAAATAAAAAATAAAAAATAAAAAAATAATTAATTAACTATACAATAGTTACTAGAACAACTAAATTTTAATCGAATAACTTAAATAAAGAATTTTTTTTTTTTAAAAAAATCCTTAAAATAGATTATGTCCCTTTTACAATTACACTTTATAATTATTGATTCTGTATATTAGTCAAGTTTTAAACGTTACTGTTGATATTTATATAACTTTAAAAATTATTATATGTCATCATATTCAACTTATAAATTATATAATAAAAATATTAAACATATATAATATCCCTTTTGTAGCTATACTATAATACCTCAAAAAAAAAAAAAAAAAACCCCTGTACCACAATATTTAGTTATTTGTATATTAGTCAAATTCCAAATATTGCTATTGTTGATACTGGTTCAACTTAAAATTATTACACACTTTAGCGATGTGAACATTTTTATTTTCAATTCAAATTATCAAATGATTTATTGATCAATCAAAATTGAAAAAAGAATAAATGAAATTCAAATTATCAAATGAATCAATCAAAATTGCAAAAAGAATAAACGAATTGTAGGTGTTATGTTTGCTCCGTTTACATACTCAACATATTTCACGTTTACTAGTTCTGCTATATATTAGTTTCAAACAAATCTAATAATCTTAATTTGTCTGATTCAAGTTCTATGTGTTCCACAATTTGTCTCATTTATATGTCATGTTATGTCAACTTGTAAAATACCAACAGCTGAAAGATAGTTATTACAACATTGACATAAAAAACAATCTTCACTTTATTTCATGAACAGTTTTGTTGCTACTTCAAACTAGCAAATGAATGATTGGTTAAAATTGGAAATAAACAAAATTGAATTGTGCACGTGACTTCTTTATATACGTGTATATTGTTCTTGTTGACTACCATATATTCTAATTCTACAGTATATCGGAATCACGAAAATACAAATTAAAGAATCCATCTAATTAAATTTTCTTCGCATACTCAAAATCTGATACTAACTAACAGCTTGAATATATATTATCTGCATCAATTTTTAACAAAAATTAGTAGCAAACTGTTTACCAACTAATAATGCATCTTTCATGACATCTTAAATTTTGCCAGAAATTGAGTACTTTCGAAGATCACATGTGAACTCCCTTTAAAGCAGTTGTAGTTTGAATACTATGGAGGAATTTGAGTCCTCTCCCAATCTGAATGGTGGGCAACAGAGAGATTAACTGTAATCCATTGCTTTTCCCTGTGTAGAAGCAAATCATGAAGAGCATGAGACTTTACTTTATTGCAAGTTAATCATGGCTTCCATTACTTCCATTGCTTTTAATCATGCTCTTCATGAAGAGCATGAGACTGTACTTTATGGTAGTTTAAATAATATAGCCTCTGCCACACTTTATGGCTGTGTTTGAGAGAATATAAATTATGATCCTAGAATAGGGGTAGTTTATGTCCTTAGGGCAGACGGTCTCGCGAGACTAGTTGTTTAGCCGTGCAAGCCATACTTCTGGTCCAATCTCTCCTTACAGTCTTTTTGTCCGTTTATCTTCTTCTTTTCCCATGGATGAAGAGGAGTTGTCGAAGTTATGTAAAACCCTAACTCTTTCAGAAGAGGAGAATGTGGTGTGCAGGATTGAAGGTGAAGCAAATGAAATGGGTGTGGAGGAAATGGAGCATTGTTTAGTGGGGAAGGTTTTGGGGCCAAAAAAAGCAAATAGAGATGCCTTCAAGGCTATTATTGAGCAGATCCAGAGCTCGTTTGGTAATGTGGAAGTGGAGGTAATTGGAAACAACATATTTATGTTTTACTTTACCAGAAAAGAAGATAGGGATCTCGTCTGGTACCGGGGTCCTTGGCATTTGAACAATAATCTGATTGTGTCGAAACTAGGTACCAATAAAACGCCTATTTGGGTTCAGATCCATAATGTCTCGTTGATGTGTATGAACCGACGTGTAACCAGCATTATGGCAAACCAGTTATGGGAGATTGTTAAGCTGTTAGACCGACCCTAAGGAATATAGAGGGAAATTTATCAGAGTTAAGGTAAGTATTTACATCAATAAACTCCTTAAAAGGGTTCTGAAACTGAATCTAGGAGAGGCAGCGGAGGATACAGTCGTGGATCTGAAATACAAGCGGCTGCCGGAGTTCTGCTATGGATGTGGGATTGCGGGTCATGAAAGTAGTGATTGCGGAGATGAGAAGGTTAAAAAAAAACGATTCAAAGTGGTGTCAAGCTACCTTATGGCTCGTGGCTGAGAGCCACCTCTAGTGAAAGGGGTAAGCAGAGATATGACACAGTTTTTTCAGGGGAGCCAGAATGGGGTAGAAAGGGGGAAAACTCAGGATCTGAGGTGAGGCAGGAAAGGAGGCCTGAATATGTTCGTTATATAGGGAAACAAAGGAGTTTAGATGGACAAAATGGACAGATTGTGTAGGTTGGTGGGAATATTGAAAATTCCTCACCCAAACTTTATGAGTGCGAAGGACCACTTGGGGAGGGGAATTCGAGGGTGAACCCATCACCCAAGACGGGTGATGCCAGTAGTGGGGAAAATAAACGGAACATGGGCGATTTTTTAATGAAATAGACAATTGTAGGAAGCAAACCTTCTAAAGGGAAGACTGTCGGTCAAAGGGGAGTCAAGGAGCACAAAAGTGCAAATGCAGAGGAAGGGATCAGCGATGACAGGACGGGAGTGGGACCATGGTGGATCTAACTTGTGATGATATGAACGTGAGTCCATGCAAAAAACCTTCGCGAAAGTGGAAGAGGGCGGCAAGGGAGAATGCCTTTTCTTGGTAAGCTCTCTAGTCCCATTCAGAAGTTAATGTTGTCCCAACAAAGTAGACGAAAGGGAATTAGGAGCAGCAGTGTATCTCCTAGGCAGAAAGAGTCAAGTAGGAAGGAAAAGGCCCGCTCCACCCCCACTAGGAAAAGTAAAAGAAAGGAGGATAAAATGCCTCTTGGTGAGAAGCTGGGGATCAAAAGTAAAAACCTGGTGTTTGAGGTAGAGAGAGAGCATGTTGTTAATGACGATTTAAACAATATGTCAGGTGCAATGGGTATTTATGTTGGATCGGCAGAGTCTGAGATTCAGGCCCGCTGGGAGCCATGAGTTGTTTAGTTTGGAACGTGCGTGCATTGGGGAATCCATGTACGTTCACAGCCCTCAAGAGGATAATTCGAAAACATTCCCCTGGTTTAGTCTTCTTAATGGAAACTAAATTGTACGGAGAATCTTGCGTTAGGCTGAAACAAAAGTTGGGGTTTGACTTTGGTTTTTTGTGTGGAGTCATCTCGAACAAGTGGGGGTTTGGGATTGTTGTGGAGGGACTCAGTGAATGTTACAATATTGTCTTTCTCAGTTGGGCATATAGATGCGAATGTGTGTCTTGAGGATGCTTTAAGATTGAGGTTTACTGATTTCTATGGCAATCCAAATCCGGCTCTCAGAATCGACTCTTCGCAGCTTTTAAGGAGGCTGAGTCTTGTGAATTCCCTTCCTTGGGCAGTAGCGGGTGATTTCAATGAGGTTCTAAAAATAGGCAAAAAACTTGGGAGAGCTGCCAAACCCCTCTACCAAATGATGAATTTCAGGAGTGCTCTTGCTGACAGCGATTTGTCTGATATTGGATGGGTGGGACCTAAATTTACCTGGACTAATCGAACAGATGGGTTGTCAAATGTTCAGGAAAGACTCGATCATGTGGTTGCTAACTACCAATGGCGTGACCATTTCCCTTAGGCTAGCATGTTAAATTTGGGATATTATGGCTCGGATCATAGGCCACTTCTATGAAACTTGAAGGAGGTTTCAGTTCTGATACTCATCATCCGAGGAGCTTCAAATTTAAATCATTTTGGTTCAAAGAGGATGACTGTTACGAGATTATCAAGGGCTGTTGGAAGAACAACTTGGATCAGTTTGAAGACTCAAATCTCCAAACCAAGCTTCTACGATGTGTGTCGGGGTTGGACCAATAGAGTAGAGAAAGATTCGAGTCCCTACGACGGAGGATAAAATCAATAAAATCAGTTGTTGAAAACTCTTCTGAAGAGAACAGACCTTTTAGGTGTTATGGAAGAAGTGAAACAAGTCAGAAAGGAATTGGAATATCTTTTAACAACAGAAGAAGACTTTTGGAGGCAGAGGGCAAAAGTGAATTGGCTAGCGTGTGGTGATCGCAATACCCGTTTTTTTCATACTCGGGCTTCTGCCAAAAGGAAAAAAAAAAAACAGGATCGAAAGGCTAGTTAAGGAGGATGGTTCAGTTGCTGAAACACCGGAGTACATTACTAAAATGGCTTGTGATTTTTTTCAGACTCTTTTCATGTCTTTTGACCCCTCTTTGTCGGATGTTGATGCAGCATGTAGAAGTATTACATCCAAACTCGATGGAGATATGCCAAGGATCCTCAATAGACCCTTTACGGCGGACAAAATTAAGAAGGCCATATTTGGCCTGGGCTCCCATGAAGTGCTAGGCCCAATGGCTTCCATGCTTGTTTTTTTCAGAGAATGTGGGTTGTGATTGGTAATGATGTTACTTCCACGTGGCTGGATATACTTAGAGGTGAGAGGCCGGCAAGCGATTTCAATGCCACGACTGTTGTCCTTCTTCCTAAAAAGAAAGCCCCTATTAATTTGAAGGATTTTCACCCGATTAGTCTCCTAAGTGTTATTTATAAAATTATCACAAAAACTTTGGCAAACAAGTTGAAACAGGTTCTGCCAAGGCTCATCTCCTCTAATCAATCAGCTTTCGTTCCCGGTCGGTACATCCTTGACAATGTTATTACCTCCTTCGAGTTGCTCCACTCTATTAGTAAGAAAAAACAAAGTCAAGGGGGAGTCATGGCAATTAAACTAAATCTCAGCAAGGCTTACGATCGTGTCGAGTGGCGTTTTTTAAAGGCAGTTATGAAGAATATAGGCTTCCCCGAAGCTTGGGTAGGGGTGGTCATGAGTTGCATCTCAACTTCCAAACTGAATTTCATCCTCAATGGTACAAATGTGGGTAGTCTTGTTCCTTCAAGAGGTGTTAGACAAGGATGCCCCCTTTCTCCATACCTTTTTCTTTTTTGTGCCGAAGCATTATCGAGCAGTTTAAGGAAAGCAGAATGCAAAGGGATCAGATGTGGTAGCCAGTGCCCCCTAGTGAGTCACCTTTTCTTTGCGGATGACTCTATTCTTTTTTGCAATGCTTCTGTTTCAAATTGAAACAGAATTTTGGATATTGTGCGAAGATATGGCAAGAGTTCTGCTCAACAAATTAATATGGAAAAAACTTCTATTTCTTTTAGCCCCAATATGGACTTTCAGCTTAAGAAACCCCTACAAAGCCTTCTTAAAATTCGTTGTGGTAATATGCACGATAAATATCTTGGGCTCCCCAGCCTAGTTGGTGGAAACGAGGGGAAGACCTTTAACTCAATTAAAGATAAAGTGTGGCACAAACTCAAAAGTTGGAAGAGCTCGTTGTTCTCGCAAGGAGAGAAAAAAATTCTAATCAAAGCAGTCACCCAAGCTATTTCTACTTATCTAATGAGGGTTTTTAGACTGTCTCGTAACTTATGTCACGCTTTGGGGTCCTGACTTCTAAATTTTGGTGGGGCGATAAAAAGGGCAAAAGGAGGTAGAGTTGGGTGAGTTGGTCAAAAATGTGTCAATCAAAGTTTGAAAGGGGGCTTGGGTTTAGAGACTTGAAGTTGTTCAACCAGTCCCTACTTGCCAAACAAGCTTGGAAAATTTTGATAGATCCCGATTCGTTGGCTGCAAAAGTCTTGAAGGCCAAATACTTTCCTAAGGTCTCTTTTCTGAAGGCGGCTGCCAAAGATGGTTGCTCGTATGTTTGGCGCAGCATCTTATGGGGCAGGGAGCTTCTTTCTAAAGGGCTTCGGTTTCAAGTCGAAAATAGATACGATATTAATGCCTTCGAGGATGCTTGGATCCCAAGACCATGCTCTTTCAAACCCGTTTCCCCGATTTTGAGAAGTAACCTTTTGGTTGCTGATCTCATTGAACCTTCTTCTATGTAATGGGATGTTGGCAAAGTCGATCATTTTTTTGTTCCTGCAGTTAGAGATCTGATTCTATCAATTCCCTTGAGTTTTCATGTTATACATTGATAGGTAGAGATGGCATTTTGTCAAATCTGGTTGCTTTATAGTGAAAAGCGGGTATAGGGTAGCCGTTCTTGAGCGTAATAGATCGTCGTCTTCCTTAAGCTCTCCTAATCTTGACTGATGGAAACAACTCTGGCACTTCAACATTCCTCCAAAAGTCGAGCATTTTATTTGGAGGGCATGTAAAAACGCTCTACCTGTTAAGGCCAACTTAGTTTTAAGAAAGGTTCTAACGGATGGCAAATGCCCTGTTTGCAACAAGGAAGAGGAATCAATTATTCATGCTCTTCTTAATTATTCTCGTGTATAGCTTGTGTTGTTTTCTTGTGTGTCTTGGGTAAAGCTTTCTAGTTTCTGTCGCTCTTCTGTTTTGGACTTCCTTGCAGACTTGGCGAGGAGGGAGAAAAAGTCTCTAGTGGAGGAGGAGTGCATGCTTCTGTGGGCTGTCTGGACTAATCGTAATGCTATGCTGTTTTCTAGCAAGGTGAGAGGGCCAGAGGAAGTTTTAAATTAGGCTTTACCTCTACTCAAAGATTTCCAGAAAATAGGAGAAGCTTCTGCTCAGCTTCATCCCCATGTGACTCCAAATCCTTCTTACTCCTGGTGCCCTCCTGAGTAGGGCTCCCTGAAGTTAAATACTGATGTGGCTATCAAACCAGGTAGGGATGTGGTTGGCCTTGACGCTGCGATTAGGAATCATCATGGTCTTGTAATTGCGGCTGTCTCCAAACCGTTTCGGGGCTGTTTTCAAATTAATTTGAGAGAATTCCTTGCACTGCGGGAAGGTTTGCTGCTGGCTCGCTGAACTTGCAGGTGAAGTTTTTGGAGGTGGACGCAGCTAGTGTTGCTACTGAGATTAGATCTGGAACTTCCTCTCTTGGCGATATTGGCATTGCTCTTGACGATATTAAGGCGTTAAGTTTAGAAGTTGGGGCACTTGAATGTCAGGCCATCTCTCGTAATGGAAATCTCCTGGCATATAATCTAGCTTCTATGGCTTTGTTCTCCGGAAATGAGTTGTATTGGCATTACGTCGATGCCTCTTGTATTTTCCCTTGTTTCCCTGGGATCTAAGGGGCTGTTGTTTTAATGAATTTCCTTTAGTTTCAAAAAAATAAAAATTAAATTATGATCCTACTTAGCCACACCAAAAGACTGAACATTATCATGGCTGGATATTAATTCTCTTTCAGGAAAAAAAATGGATAGCATTCCAATAAATGATCAACACCTGACAGTTGCGTTTACATCTCACCCTTACTAATCAGACCCTAAATGCTTATGTACCAATTTTGCTCAAGAAATTCTTAGATAAATGATTTACCACTGACTTTTTAATAATATTAATAAGGGAGATTTGTTAAAAAAGAACAAGACAACCCTAAGGTTTGATCCATCACCAAAAACAAACCACTAGTTTTCAATTTAGATAAAAACGGCCTACCCTTAGTTGACCATCATTTGATCATTTCTAGTTTAATTACTCTTACAATATAGGGATATTTCAGTTATTTTATGGGATAATCCTAATTTCGCCCTTGTAATTTAATGAAATAGCCAAAATGACCTCTTACTTTAAAAAATCGCTAATGTCCCCTCTTGATTTACAAAATGGATAAAAAACCCACTGTAATTTATTAAAATATCTAGAAAACCCCCTACCGTCAATTTGGATGTTAAAAATCAACAGTCAACCGTTAATAAGAAATGGTAAAACTGTCCAAACAAAAAAAAATAAAAAGATTTAATAAAATTATAATTTAATATTTAAAAAATAAATAAAAACAAATCTCCACCGTCCATCTTTAAAATGGATGGTGGTGATCAAAATTACTAAAAAAATTTAAAATTTAAAAATATTAATAATTCAAAAAAATTAAAAAAAAAAAAAAACTTCATTACATACACTCTCTCTCTACTTCTCATTCTCTCTCTTCTTCTAGCTCTCTCTCTCTCAGATCTCCATTGACGTCTTCTAGCTCTCTCTCTCGATGATCTCCGTTGACGGAGACCCAAACCCACAAATCTACGGGTTTCTAAGTGGAAACCCACTGCCGAAAACCAAAGGATTTCTGGGTTTCCGCGTCGAAAATCTAGAAATCTTTGCGTTTTCGAGTTTCCATGTCGAAAATCCAGAAATCTTCTTCTTCTTCTTCTAGCTCTCTCTCTCGATGATCTCCGTTGACGGAGACCCAAACCCACAAATCTACGGGTTTCTGAGTGGAAACCCACTGTCGAAAACCAAACGATTTCTGGGTTTCCGCGTCGAAAATCTAGAAATCTTTGCGTTTTCGAGTTTCCACGTCGAAAATCTAGAAATCTTCTTCTTCTTCTTCTTCTTCTTCTAGCTTTCTCTCTCGATGATCTCCGTTGATGAAGACCCAAACCCACAAATCTACGGGTTTCTGAGTGGAAACCCATTGCCGAAAACCAAAGGATTTCTTGGTTTCCGTGTCGAAAATTTAGAAATCTTTGCGTTTTCAAGTTTCCACGTTAAAAATCCAGAAATCTTTGCGTTTCTGACAACCTAGAATTTTTTTTTTTTTTGTATTTATTATTATTATTTTTTTTTGTTATGTTGTTGTGTTTTGATGTTGTTACAGTGTTGAGAGGTTTGTGTTATGTTGTTGTTATGTTTGATGTTCTTATTATAGTGTTAAAGGGTTTGATAGTGATGATGTTTGCTGTTAATGATGGTTTGGTTAAATGGAGATGAGTGAAGATGTCTGGGTTGAATGAATGGATGATGATTGTATTGTTCATGGTTATAGTGTTACAGTGTCAAAGGATAGTTTGGTCTTTTCGCTTGCTATCATGGTTAGAAACCAACTCTCACTAACAGAGTTAACAGAAGAGGTAAAAAAGAATTTCTAGGAACTACAATAGGGCAATTAACAATTACTTTAAACTAGAGAGGGCAAATTGGGATTATCCCTTATTTTATTTATAATTATAGTATATGGTCAAAAATGAATCTTTTTTATTCTAGCAAAAAAAATTACAAGTTTTAAAAATAGTTTTGAAAAACTAAAATGAGTTCATTATGTTAAGAATATATGGTAATGAGTGTTACAATTTACATATACGAAACTCTCAACTAAATAATAAACTATGATATGACAAAAAAAGTGAAAAAGTTGTAAAACTAAGAAGAAAAATAAATTATTATAAAAAATAAAAAATTAACTCAAAAAATAGGGACAGTTGGATACCAAGAATTATTTGAATACTTACCATGATTGAAGATCAATAATTTTAACCTTAGCCTACCAATTTTACATTTTTGAAGAAAGTTTTGCTCAATGCCAAAATTTGCCATTCAGTGGCTTTTCAATTGAGATTAATATCTAATGCTCAAAGACGACCAATGTTGATTGATAGAAGATTTCTTCAAAAAAGTAAAGTTGGTAAGCTGAAAAAAAAAAAAAATTCAATGATGGTAAAATTCCAAATAATTACTAACATCCAACTCATTTTCTTTTTTCTTTTTTTCAATTTCTTTATTTCTTATTTTCTATCTAACTCATTTTTCTTTTCAATTTTGTAATATTTTCACTTTTTTCCCTTTTTTTTTAAAAAAAAATGTAGCACCATTTGCATCACAATATCAAAAATAGATCGTTGTTGGAAACATTAGAATAGATTAATTTAAATTTTGGACATTTTACAATAAAATATTAACAATTCAGAACCGATTCTCAAACTAATCAAATCAATCCCTTTTTATCAATGGTGCAATTAAGATGACCGGATTATATAAAATGGTCAATTGTTATTAAGAATAGTTTAAAAGTTAACTGAGCAATTTTGAACTAAATACAACACAAATTAAAACTAGTGATAGAAGGTAAAGAAACTATGAAGGTAGCGTGACCATATATGACAAATGTAAGGAAATTCAAATGCCTCAAATAGTTAACAATCAACTTTTTACACTGGCATAATATCATTAAATTAAGATCCAATGTAAAAATATGGCAGGGAGAAATTTGACTGATTTGTGTGTTATATGTGTGGTCTTTACTCTTACTCTACTTCTTTCTTATATTTTTATGAATAAAATAATGATATATTTTTTATTACCGGAAAGAAAGAACTTTTAAACATTTCTCAAAACAATAAAGAGCATTGTGAAATAAAGGAGAAATTACACTCACATCTTTGAGGTTTAATTTAAAGACAGTCAGATGGAAATTTTGGTTACTGTACAACCACCTCTTGGTTTTACCCACCACTACAAAAAGTCAAGTTTTTGACGACACACAAAATGTGTTGTTGAAAGTTTTAGCAAAACGCATCTGTATGTTGTTAAATCATGTGTTGCCAAAAATATAGCAAGCTTTCACAATATTGTGTGTTGTTTTAAACTGAATTGCAACATGCTGCGATAGATATTTGGTGTATTGCAAAGATATCTAAGCGATGTGTTGCTAAAAATATATTAAATATCATTCATTGTATATGGAGAAAACAACAATCACTTCGCGCAAGATAATTAGTACCATCAAGCATGCAATAAGTACAATAAATGAATCTCTACTATTCAACCGAATGCAAATGAACTAAGACATTCTCATGCCAAATTTTTCTCCTCATGTTAATGGCTGCACCCAAATACTTGATTTTGCCTCGACACTGAAATCAATATATATTCCTTTCGTTTCTATTTTGTAATTATTTTTGTTTGGACATAAAAATAATTCTAAAATATCGAATGAGTGGACAAGAAAATTAATTTGTTTTATTTTAAGTCTCAAAATATTAAATTTTCTGACTTATACATTAAATTAAGGTTCCGAAATCCTACATCAATTAAATTATGCACAACTTGATGCCAATTCACTCGTCTATTATTATAATTGATATTAGATTTAGTACACAGAACACGCAATTCTCCATTAATATTTTGATACTCGCAAGCATTAGAAAATACTTTTTACTTCAAACACAGCTACTTTAGTTAGGCCACCACTGACTACTCGGGCAACCAAATCTTTTTTTAAAAACAAATAATAGCAAGTGAGATCTGAATTAGTTAAAGCTTATTTATTAAAAGACAATTGAATTAAATGTTTCTCCACAAGTTAATTATACTAGAAAATTTAAATGCTGATTCTATCTGATCAAAGCTGTTAAAAGTAGCACTACTATAAAAAAGATTAACTAAATTAAGACTTAAAAAGTTTATTCCGTCTACATACATGTTTACAACATGAATAAATAAATGAATTAAAGGAATAATATGAAACAAATTTTAATTAAAAATAAAAAACTGTAGATATTCTACTCCCTTTATTGTTTCTAACCACTTTCAAAGTTTACAGTTACATTATTTGGTTTAATGAGTTGAATAACTTGCAAAAAAAAAGCTGTTATCGTTGTTGGAACAGTAACAGAGCTAAACGAGTGAACAACTTAGGTGAACAAAAAACAATAAGTCCTGTACAACAACCCATGTTTAAAACCCCTTCTATTTTTAACTTTTTCTAAAAGCATAAGACTGCAACTTTTGACTATTTAAAAGTTCACAAAACAAAGGAACGCATGTTCGAGGAAAAGCCTTAATGAAAAAAATTCAAACAGCAATACTTAAAACACAGAACTGTGAAACAAAAAGAAGCACTTTTTACTTGAAAGATGATCCATACCTTTGATGACATGTGATGATGAGGGAGAGGAGCGAGCAGTGAGGGTGGTGCATAGAGAACCGGTATCCCACCAAGCGGCGGATGAAAAAGGAACAACAGTCACCGCGGAGGCGGCAACGGCTGAGAGGAAGGAGGCGAGCTGCCGTGGTGGAGGAAGAGCAGTCGGTGAATATCATGGACGCCATTTGATGTTAACAAGGACTTGATGGTTGTTCTGCCTATAGCAGACTTGAGAGTTCACAGCTGAGATTAAAATGAAAGAGTTGAGACAAGAGAAAAAGCAGAAAAGCAGAGACATTTTGATAAAAGCAAAAGCAGAACCAAAAATCAAAGAAAAAGACACAAAGAGAGAGAGAAAGAGTCGGTGGCAGATTTTTTTAAAGAAAAGTGTCTCTCATGCTGCAATGGGGAGGCAAGAAGCAATTTCAAAAAAACAAAAAACAAAGACAAAAAAAAAAAATAAATAAGGGGGAGGCAGGAAGGAAAGAGAGTGAGGCGCTCTGTTTTCGATCAAAAGCTGAAACCATGAGAGATATTTATAGCTGTTTCTGGGGTTTCGTTTTTCTTTTCTTTTCATGGGCTTGGGCCTCTTCTCTTTTTTTCTGAGCCCCAACTTAGTCACTAAATTCGACCCCCCCTTTTTTTATTTTTTTTGAACTAAACCTTTTTTTTTCATTTGGATCTAATATAACGACCTGAAGTGGTGCTTTTTTTTGGTTCAAGTTTGGTTCTTTAGATCTGATTGAGTTGAAATGTGGTAGCTTCGTGGAGTAAGATTAGTTGGGGTAGTGATTTGTGCCGAAATGAGTACAATAAGGTTTGGATTTATGAGAATTCTAGATATATTTGCATCTCATATTCATCGTTGGCATTGATTGGATGTGTTACTGGCTTTGTTACTGTTGGTTTAGGTGGTCAATCACTTGGTTTGATTTACTTGTTTAACCTGCTATTGTTTTTGATTTGGTTGTTGTTTGAAGTAATTGGATTGCATGCAACCGGAACTTGTAGTGATATGTTATGAAGGAAAGTCCTCTTTGCCGGCGCGATGAGGTATACTTCAACATTTTTGTTGGTCTTATTTTTCATCCCTCCATGTTGGTCTGCTAAGAGTGTTGTTAGCATTTGTATTTCATGTGTTTAGGATATGATGATATATGTCTTTTCTTATAGTTATTGTGATGGGAAGGTGATTTATTGGTAAAGACTGGCCGGGGGCATTTTTGTTTATGGCATTTGGGAAGTAACCAAATGAGAAGCCTAACATGTTTGAAGAGAAATTGTTGAAAGTCATGAGGTGTGTGGTGTTTAGAAGACATGGAGATTGATTATAAACGAATATGAGTGGCAAAGAAGCATATCGGAGGGCATGGACGTTTTGTTTTTATTCTAAAATACTAGTATAATTTTTGGAGATTATAATTCAAAGCATTGCTCAGAACTTTTACAACGTTTCAAAAATTGTCTCTTCGGAGACAAGCAAGGCAATCGGAACTAAAATGACAAATAGTTTAGAGATTAATTCTTAAATATTTCATGATTAATTGGATTTATGTTTCTTAAATAAAATTTTTGTGAAGTTTCAATTCAATGGTAGCGAACACGTGGACATGTTTAGGGGTTGGCATCTCCAACCCAACCCAATCCAACCAACTCAATCTAGCCTGATCACTTTTTATCTGGTTGGATTGGGTTAAATCTTAAAAAAATTGAGATGAGTTAGATTGGATTGAAAATTAAATTGGATTGAATTGGTTTGGGTTGAATTGAAACATTTTCAACCCAGCTCGACAAACGAGTATTCATAATTCTAAATTTAAGATTTTTTCATTCTTCTAGAAGAATATTTGCTAGGAATTAAGATAAAAAATAACTTTTGTGGTAGATTAAATATTTTATTTTAAATTATTAAATATTTATTTGTACTCATTTTATTTGCAATCAAATCACTAAGATTATAAGAATTACCAACTAAACATTTTATATTTTTGTGGTGGATTAAATCCAACCCAAACCAACCCGATTATTATTGGGTTTGGTTGGGTTAGATTGAAAATTTTATAGGATTGAGAGTTTCAATCCAACCTAACTCAAACTCGAAAACGCCAACCCATAGACACGTTAACAAAAGAGAAAGTTTGTGAACCTTTCCTTTGCTATTGTAGTTATTTGTGTATTTTATTTTGTTTGCTTACCAATATTCTTCAAATTAATGTGATATGTGTTGGAGGATTAACAAAATTCAAACGATAGGTTAGTTTTTTTTTAATTAATATTTCACATTGTGGCTTGTAGTTTGACCAAATTTGAAACTGTGGAAGTAAAACTTATAATGTTTTATTAAATAGGGTGAAAAGTAATAATATCACTTAAATTCTCATATACGATTTTTTTAGGTATATTATGAAAAATCATCTGAGAAGTAAAATAATTGAGAATTATCTTTAATTTTATTTTTATTAAATGAACCATTCTCTATTGGTTTAAAAAACCGATTAGTGTTAAATTTAAATGGTATAATGATAATTATATGAGTAATTTTATTTGTTTTAATAAAATAAAATAAAATAATTTAAAAATTAAATAATTAAATAAAATTTTAATTCATCATATTTATATTGTACATCTTAAATTAAATAGTGAAGATTAATTTAAAAAAATAAAAATAAATAAAAATCAAATAAAAATTTAAATTTAAATAAAAATTTTAATTCACTATATCTCTACCGTCCATCACGATAGAGATTAATTTAAAAAAAATAAAAAATTAAATATAAATTAAAAATTAAAAAACTATTATTTAAACCAAAACAAAATTTATAAAAAAAAAAACACAAAATATATAAAAACCCACCACCATCTTCATCAGTTACCCACCCTAATCATTAATCACCCAACTCCCACTCCACCAGTTGACCACCCAAATCCCTAATCACCCACCAATTGACCAGCCCCAACTTCGAATTTTGATGACAGCTTCGCCATCATCATCAACAAACCTACATGGATCTTGCTTTTCACCTCCGGTCGTCATGGATCTTGCTATTCATCCTTGTCTCCTCTCTCTTCCCCTTCCAACCGCCGCCGTCCCTTTCTTCCTCTTCAAATCCATCAGCCACGCCTCTTCTTCTTCTTCTTCTTCTTCTTCTTATTCTTTCTCTTCCATTTATCTCGTCGCCGCCGCCACCTATATCCACTACTGATGGCTGTGGTGCACCCATCTCCACCTATCACCGTAGATTTTGGCGCGCCCATCCCACACCTTGTTGCTCTCTCTCCCTCTCTTCTCGCTGCTCTCTCCCATCGTACCTCACCGTTCTCTCTCTACTCTCCGTCGACAACTATGATTTGGGTGGATGATAGTGGTTTGGGTTTAATTGAGGTTGATAATGGTGGTGGAGTTGGGGTATGGGTTTGATTGGGTTTTGACCGTAGTGGTGGTTGTGTTAGGGTTTGGGTTTGATTGGGTTTGACGGTAGTGGTGGTGATGTTGGTTTGGGTTTGTTGCTGCAAATGCAGGTGGTGGTGTTGGGGTTTGAAGGCTGGGTTTCTGTGTGTTTTTTTTTTTTTATCTCTATTGGGTTTCCAAGTTTGTTTTTATGTTAATTAGTTTTTTCTTATATAATTTTGTGTTTTTTAATTAATAATTTAAAATATATTTTAGTCATTACATAAGTTTAAAAGATATAAAAGAGAATTTATGAAATCTTAATAAAAATATTTTGGTCATTTTATAATTTTGGATGGAAAATATTAACATTTTGGATGATAAGTTAATGATAAAGGATGGTTAATCTAAATAAAAAAAAACTAGGATAGTTTCTATTAATTTACCTTTTAAGAGATTTTTCATAACATCTATTTTTTAGTGAAATTAATTAGTTTAAAAATTATTTTTCAAAATAAAAATTTAGTTTAAAAATTAAAAAGGTTGGAACTCCATCACAAATGGATCATCCTAGGTCTCCCTCTTTGGACCCTTAATTAACTAATTAAATTTTTATTTTTTAGTTTTTAATTAATTATATTTGTTTATTTATTTATTGAGAAAATTATTGAAAAACTTATGAAAATTTACCTTATTACAATCGGAAACAACTTTTGCTCTTTGTAACAATGACTTCCCATGCATTAACGGTTTGATCATAATTGACTGTGAGAGTTAATTGTACGAAGGGTATTTTAGTCATTTTCTCTAATTTTTAATTTTCTTTTAAAAATTATATTAATAATTAATATTAATAAATTTTAAAACTTAAAAAATATTTTAAAAGTTAAATAATTTTAAAATTTTTTAAAAAATTTAATTATACAAAATAATTTAAAGTTTTTTCAAATGGATCTAAATAATTCATCTCAAAATTGACGGTCATGATCAATTTGGAAAAAATAGAAACAATTTTAAAAAAAAAAATTAAAAATGACAGTTCAACACTACCAGCTTTAACATCTGTTTGATGAACATCATCAACACAAATTCCATCTTCATCAATCATCAACACAAGCAAATGGTTTATCAACACAAACAAAAGTCTATCATCATCAATCATCAACATAAACAAAAACCAAATGTCAACTTCATGAAAAATCACTGTCGTCATCATCAATCAAATGCACACACAATAACAGTCCTGGTGAGAGCATAGAGAGGGAAGGGAAATAGAGATTACTAGATCGGCGATAATACTAGATTGTCGTCGATCTGGTTACTTATCCAAATCTGTTCCAAGTTGAAACCAAACCCTCATCGATGGGCAACAATTTGGTTCCATCTTGGAACCAGACCTAGGCGGGCATCTGGGTTTTGAGATCGAAACCCAGATGCCGACCGGTCGACACCCAAACGTCGATTTAGGTTTCCACTGGAAACCCAGATCAATGTCTGGATTTTGATTTCGAAACCCAGAAGCCCGATACCCAGATGTTGGTTTGGGCAGTAGGGCGGTCGACTAGTGAAGAAGACGAAGAAAAAGAAGAGAACAAGAAAAAGAAGAAGAAGAAGAAGAAGAAGGAAGAGAGAGAGAGAAAGAGAGAGAGACAGAGGGTAGAGAGAAGTTAGGTGTGGTTGGCTTTATAAATGACCGTCTATCTGATGAGATCCAATCTGATTGGATTTCCATCCATTTTTCTTTAATTTTTAATTTTTTATTTTTTAAGATATAAAAGATTTTTTTTAAAAAAAAATTGGTTTTTTAAAATTAATCACCGATGGACAGTGCAGATATAATTTTTTATTTTTATTTTTTAAAATTTTAATTATATTATAATTTAAAAATTATTTTTAATTAGTTAGTCAGGGCTATTTTTGTCTTTTTACTTTCTTTTGTTATTTTTTAATCATTTCAAACGGTCAATGTGGTTAAACCGTTAGTGTAGGGGAGGTCATTATTATAAAAAGTAAAAGTGGTTTTTGATTGTAATAAAATATATTTTCAGAGGCTTCTTAATAATTCTCTCTCTATTTATTTATTAAAGATGATATAGTATAAGTAATTTAGGTTTTTCATAAGTCAAAAATACTCAAATGTTAATTTTAACATTTGATTTAATAGTAGGGGACGTTTGTGTTAGTTTAAGGCATTTATTTGAATTTTTACTCAAAGCAATAAATTTAGGGCATATTTGTGAAATTAACCAAAACCGAAAGTGGATACTGGGATGTCCCAACAAATTGTTTTTGGATGGATACAGGACTATAAAATCCAGTACGGACTGGGTAGAAAAGTGCGTGGGGAGCTTGGACATTCAGCCCATTATGGACACCTGGACGTGTGCCAGATTTTTGCCTTCCTAAATGGCACCCTCAAAATTATAGAAATATGAGGTATTGTAACATTGATATCTATTTTTCAACAAATGACAATGTATCCGTATCAATTTAAAAATAATTACAGATACAGTTATGTTTTATTATTTATTATAATTTACCCTATTGTTATTAGGAAATTCGGTTAGAGTTAATCATGGACTGTTAAAAAGACCAAAATACCTCACTTTTTAATTATTTTTCAAAAAAATTTTAGAAAAATAATTAAAAATTAAATAAAAAATTAATCATAATCATTATTCTTAAAAAAATAAAAACGAAAAAGAATCTCCATAATCCACAAAAAAATAGAGAATAAAAACTCAATCTCTTCAACATTGTCGATTCTTCTTCTTCTTCTTCCCCATCCACTTCTTCTTCTCCATCCAAAAAATCATCAACAAATTATTTTTAACACCAACACAAAAACACTAACTTCTCACAGGCATTTAATCAATCCACAATGGCATAAATATTTAGTGCTTTATCTTTTACACTTTGTAAATATCTCTTGGAGATAAATTAACTCAAAATAAACAAAGGTTAATCAAAAAGACCAAAAAGATCTCCTGCTTTGCTAGTTGCTTAAATTGATAATATATAGTTATATTTATGTTTGAAAATAATTGAATGTGTTATGTTATTTTAAAATTAATTTAATGGTTTTAATTATAAGGTATATTTATTTTATTAATATTTTTTGGTCCAATCTCAATATCGGCCAAATAAAAGATATCACTATTTTTAACTAATCTCATACTACACCAAACATATCATAATATTAATTTATTCTATTTAATTCAACATGCCAAACGGACACAAAGAGTAATAAAAATACCATCTTGCTGATGAGAAATTATATTAAATTATTATGTATGTCAAGTAATTAGAATTATGATATGAGAAGAACCTACTCAGTTTCAAAGGCTTATCAAATCTTACTCGGCATTTTCAATCTAAGACGGGACATTGGTCCTTTTCCCATAACATTTGGACAATGGGTATCAAAGTTGTATGGGCCTCGCATTACAGAGTGATTTGTAGAAAAACCGTTTTATGTTTTATTTTTGAAAAGGAAACAAATAGATTAAAGTCATTGTGCAAATAATGTTTTTCACATATACACCAAAAGAATACTCTTACTATGAATAATTTATATTTTATTGATGACAAAATTTTACTATCTTAGTAAAATGAGAATTGTTTTTATTTAGGGTTAGGCTATTTTAACTTAAATTTGTGACTTAATTTTTTTTTACTTCAACATCTAATCATTCGTGTGTATCCAATCCAAAATTGAGAAAATTATTTAGGAGACACTAATTTTCAACTCTTAGATAAAATGAAAATGGATAATGTTGAAGTTAAAATTTTAAATGATAAATTATAAGTTAATTTAGCCTATCGATTTATTTATATGTATTTTCTTAAAAATTTCTGGTCAAACAAGAATGGTGTGCCCAGGATAAAAAGGGGAACGAAAGAACAAGGACAGGGATTAAAAATCTAATTCCATTTCTCCCAAAAGAGGACAAAGAATTTACCTTTATTTTCATTTGATCCATTAACATCATTAGAATTAACTAGTATAAGCAACAGTTGATTAATCGACATCTTCATTATATCAGTATCTAAAAAAAATGATGACGTAATGACAATGGCATGTTAAGTATAAGCCAGCTAAAGAAATTTAGGTCATGCAACTTTAATAATTTAGCAAAGATGAATTTATTAGATGAAAAGGCTTCAAGCTCAATGGAAATCCTGAACAAATGATGGTACAAATTACTGATTTTTTCAAATAATTCCCTTAATTTAAAGAGTGGGGCAACCTTCTACCGACACACCAGGAGCTGTAGGGCACCGTGCAAGGGGACAGTGATCTCCCACATCTAAACCCCACCAATTAACTCCATATATATCATTAAGCTGTAGGGCTATACTTGCTAAGAGAGCTTGAAAAGCAATTCCCATGTCGAGACCATATCCCAATACATAATTGTACTTTGCCCACCAATCTTTATGCCTCCTATACACAATGGCATTGTAGACAAACCCCACAATCATCCATGACCAGTAATTCACAGCCCCATATGATAGCAAATCTAAGGCACCTCCCAAAATATTTGGTATGCTAATGCTTTCGATCCATTTTTTTTCAGGAAAATACTTTACCAAAGCCCGAACCAACAATGGTGGAATCGCACCAATGAGGAAGAAATAGAAGAGTTTTGAGTAAATACCATCAGGATAAAATACACGCCGTCGACCAATTACGCCCCAAATTATGGAGTTATCATAGACAAAATGCAACGTAGGACATGTCCATGGACTACCATGGGGTAACTTCTTCAAGTCACAAATATTTTCAACAGTTGATATTAGCCACCAAAATATTGAGAAATTTGCTACAACCGAAATGATTGTTCCAGTTAATTGTGCCACGAACATTGATATAGGGGCAATCTTCATGTAATGAGCCATTTTAAGTTCAGAAATAAAATAAAGAGCATGAGACATGGCACTGTTGCTAAATGCTTTGAAAACCAGGGTTGCTATTGGCTTGCCCTGACAGACGTATCCTATCAACACTTCTGAAATAAAGTTCAGCTGAATATCCTGCAAAACATTTGGAGATGAATTAAAGACTAAAGATGATAGACTGCATTAATTAAATGATAGAGCCACACATAAAAAATTAATTAGAGAAGGAAAAATACTTACCTGGCCTGTGGTAGCTTGAACTACACCCATAGGTAGAAGAAAAATCATCACTAAGAGACATGCTAACAAGACACCCCAATATGGAAGTTGTAATTGCTCCTTAAATTTTATGCAAAGGAACATATCCAAGCCAAGTACAGAAAATAAAATTGCACAAAACCACCATTGAGGAATAGGATTGTATTTCTTCATTAGCCTGTTGTGGACATCTTCACGGTTGCTGTTTTCACTGCCATATGCTTTCTTGAGTTGTCGCCAAGCATCCCTGTTCGGGGATGTTGCCAATGAAGAAACATAAATTGCATAACAGGGTTGACGCAAAATCTGATTTAATCTAAGAGAGGGCATTACCTTCCATGAAAAACAATAAATTCAGAAAGGGAAGCTGTGACAGAGGCAAAGCCAAACCCGGTGCAAAACAGGAACAAAGTACTAATATACAAATTTGAGTAGCTTTCATAACCCTTTTGATTGAATGTCAAATCAGTCCCATCAATAACTTTTGTAATATTATAAATCTGACCATTTTTGTCGAAAAGATCGAAAGAGCTAAAAGGAAAATGTCTAGCATTGTTTGAATTAGTTCAATAGGCAATTGGGCATACTATGTAGAGAAATATTATGAATCCAACTGATATATTAATAATTGTGGAAAGCGGATAAGCGAGTGGAGTTCCTATAAAGGACATTGCACTCCAATCTAAGGCGAAGGAACCAATGCCAAAGCCTTGGCGTCCAGAGCCAATAAGCTGAGGTATGACGGAGTCTTTCCAGAACCAGCAAACAACAGAGAGAGCACTTATTGAAGGAAAAAAATAGCCTGGTATTAGAGCATAGGCAAAGCTGGCAACTGCAACTACAAAAAAGAACTGAATTCTAGAAATCCCTCTTTTAGGCCTCCTTTCGACTACGTGCAATGCCCTAAATATTAAAAAATCTTGGTTAGCTTTCAAGCATGCATATACTCACACAAACACACACTCATTAATACCTGAGGGAATACCTGTAGAAAGATATGTCCAATAAGGTGAAAGGGTACCACATGTAGGGATTATTTACCAAAAACTTCATAAAGATTCCCGCGAACCCATAGCCAATCAGCTGTAGCATTAGTGCATCACCAGTCATAGATCGTATATGAATACAATGGTGGAGCTGAAGTTTTTGTACAAAGTTCACACTAGAAAATAAATGAAATGTAGACCAATACCTGGGTTGTCAGAGCTAATAGTAATCCAATCCAAAAATTTGTATATTTCTTAAAGAAGATTTTTCTTATTGCCGTAATATATATACTGTAAGGGGAATCTGATCCAGTATTGACCATAATAGAGAGCAAGGCATGCTCTTTAACGTTGAAAGGTCCTGGATTCATTGAGAAGCTCCATCTTGTTCCTGGAATTTTCACAGGTTTAGATGGAAGTGTTGCTGCCATCATTTTACCGAAGAAGAGAAGCAGCAACTGTGAACAGCTATCCGAGAGATTGATCACGTTCTGACGATAATCCAATAACTGTGTCAAAAAAGATAGAATGACGCATGTAATAGGTCCTAAAACCCAAGTGCGAAATGTTAAGGCTGGCATAGTTGGGTCGTCCGTGACAGGAATTGTAAGCCTCACTTGCTCTATGGGAGAATCATTGATGATTTCATCACCATCTGTCATTGGAGAATCATTTATGATTTCATCACCACCTGTCAAATATTAAGATCAATGACAATTCATCAGAGTGTGTGTATATATATAATCAAACCTACTAAATCATATTGCTGTAAGTCCACTGATAACATTTAAAATTTGTTTGTTTGTTTGTTTGTTTTTTTCCCTGTCATGTATATGTATTTTACAATTGATGCTCACAACATCAAAATAAGGAAAAGCAACAGTCGAACTACACTAAAATTTCAACCAATGAATTAATCTATAACTATTGCAGCGAGATTCATTATTGAAATGATATAACATACCTTCGTCCTTTTGAAATCTCTTATTTTCCATGGTCAATTAGAAGAAGATTCAACTTCTCTCTATTTTGAAAAGGTTAAATTGATTTTTAATTTCTTTTACTCATATTAATAGGAATAAGCAAATCAACTTACCAAAAATAAACTTACCATATATATAAATTTATTTATTCAATTCAGATGCAATGTACAGTTTTTTGTCTTAACAATTTAAAAGTTAGGATGCACTAACCATAGAATTATTACATATATAGAGTGTTTATACTAATCAAATTCATCCATTGCATACTCTTCTAAAACAAATTCTCTTTTCTATTTAATTCAAATACAATAGATAAATTTAATTAATTTGTTCTAATTTTTTAAAGTTAGGAGGTACTAATAATAAAAACAATATATATATATATTAATGTACATAAATGTTATCAATTTGCTATTGAATCTTCTATATTTACTATTTTTCTGTTAATAGCTTAAAAATATTACTATAAAAACAATGGGTGACAATTCAACTTTTATGAAATCGTAGAATCGATTTTTTCCCCATTCTTATAGTAAATAAAACTAAACACAATGATATCTAATTTAATTAGTATTTCAATAAATTAATTTTAAGATAAAATAATTGTTGTTTTTTCTGTTGAAATGTTAGGGATCTATTTACTTAGATTGACAAACAAAAAAACAAAAAGCAGTTAAGAGAAATATGTATACAAGTAACTTTCTACTGTCATACTTAGCAACTATAATGTAAACCATAACTACTGCTGTGACATTCATTATTAAAATGATAGAACATACCTTCATCCATTTGAAATCTCTTATTTTTCATGGTCAAACCGACAAAGATTCAACTTCTCTCTATTTTGAAAATGTTAAATTGATTTTTAATTTCTATTACTCATATTAATAAGAATAAGCAAATCAACTTACCAAAAATAAACTAACCATATATATAAATTTATCTATTCAATTCAGATGCAATGCATAATTTTTATTATTGTCCTAACAATTTGAAAGTTAAAATACATTAACTATAGAATTATTATATATAGTGCTTTGACTATTAGTATCTCTTAACTTTAAAAAGTTAGGATGAACCAATTAAATTCATTAATTACATTCTCTTTCCTAAAACAAATTATCTCTTCTATTTAATTCAAATGCAATAGATGAATTTGATTGGTTCGTCCTAACTTTTTAAAATTAAGAGATAATGATAGTAAAAAAACTATATATATATATATATATATTAATCTACATAAATGCTATCAATTTGCTATTGAATCTTCTATATTTATTATTTTTCCCTTAATAGCTTAAAAATATTACTATAAAAAACAAATAGGTGACAATCCAACTTTTATGAAATCATAAAATCTGCATTTTTTTTCCCCATTCTTATAGTAAATAAAACTAAACACAATGATATCTAATTTAATTAGTATTTCAATAAATTAATTTTAAGATAAAATATTTGTTTTCTTTTTTGAAATATTAGGGATCTATTTACTTAGATTGACAAACAAAGAAAAATAGCGGTTAAGAGAAATATATATACAGGTAACTTTCTACTGTCATACTTAGCAACTATAATATAAACCATAACTATTGCTGTGACATTCATTATTGAAATTGTTATTCAAATCTTGACAGTAACAATAAATGAAAAACACAAAACAGAGTATATAAACATGTTAAAAAGGAGAACCTGGAATGCAGTGGAAGGCGTTCCAATTCGCGTTGTTCAACCAGTGGTCGGATCTCGATCACCAAACGGGAAGGAAAACACAAACCACAATGATAAATGCCTTGTCTCTTCTTTCTCTATTTTACTTTGTTTTTCATGTATCTCTCGCCTCTGTTTCTCTTCAGTTTTTCATCTGTTTTTCATCATCTTCTCTCAAGCAATCAAACTGAAACTTTTATAGACAGTAACTGCTTCATGCAGTTACATTTTCAAAAAAACAAGAAAACTGCTTCCAACTGCCAATTGCAGTTGATGATGATTTGGATTTGGGTTTGGGTCATCTTGGGTGGGCCCGACCCAAAACCATACAACCCAACATCTCTCACTCACATAAGATGAGCCAAACAAAACTAATAGAGAAAACATTAGTGACCTCTTTTTAACAAAAAGTACAGACATTCATATAGGCAAATACATTGTGTGACCTATGAACAACGTTATATGTGATAGGACTTACTTTTAAATCTCAATTGTACTTTTATACAAGAGATTGTAAATTTGTTCATTATTATGTCCTAGATTTAATAGAATTTTATTTGTTTAAGCATATTCGATCCCTTTAACATAATATGCTTGATTATCTAATGCTTCATATAATTACAATTGTGATTCCAAACCACAATTTGTCGACATGTAAATATATGAAAAATAAAATTTATTAAATCTTCCTGTCTCACTTTCGTCCCTCGGTCAACAAAATGACTAATACCATAGAAGTGTCCCATAGGTCGAATTATCATGACCATAGAAAACACACTAATGGTACAAATATCACCCTATTACTTTGAGACAAAATGAACAGTCATTAAGGACATAGATAGAAGTTTTTACAAACTTCAATGGAACTTACACAATGAGAAATCAGGGATGAATTCACTCATTTTCCACGTCGATCACTCTAAGCACACGCGGTATGAAACACATGTTACAGTGAATTTTGCCATTCAATAAGGACACGTATGTCTATTATATTTAGATTATTCACTGTACAGATCTTAATTCAAAATGCTTTCCTAGCGCCTAATCCGAGTTTCTAAAAGCTCGCTTTCTAGATGCCTACTTTCAAGAAACTCACATCTGGCTTGATCAGGTTCTCATGATGGTGGGGATACATCACGAGCGATTCTATTATTGATATTTAGTATTGAACCTCATCTTGGCTATGGTCAAGGCGACATTTCATATATTCTAAGTCCTTGAGAGAACAATCTTCAGTTTATTCTCTAAAATATATGTGTCTCATCTTGACTTGTCATCCTAGCAATCAAGGCGACTGTACGTGTAAGAATACCAGTCTCCAACCTGACGACATACTTGATATAATTCAAGTGAAATGAATATGTGCTAGTATTATGTAATGAATTCAACATTTTTATTCTTAAATAGATATAATACAAAGTGACAATTATTACATCACAATCTACGCAGGCCTAAAGATTTGACATGTAATATAAATACATCTCTTGTCACAGCTTTTGTAAATGGATCTGCAACCATTTCATGCGTAGATATATATTTGATCATTACATTTTTCTTAGTCACTATATCTCTAACAAAATTATATTTGGTCTCTATATGCTTCGATTTACTGTGATATTTAACATCTTTGGTATAAGCGATAGCTGCCGACTATCACAGTAAACAGTAACTGGCTTTTCTGCATCAGCTTCCAAAATCAGATCACTAAAAAATCTCTTAAACCACACTGCTTCTTGAACTACTGCTGAACATGCTATAAATTCGGCTTCCATGGTGGAAAGCGCAATACATGACTGTTTCTTACTACTCAAAGAGATAGCACCTTGGCTTAGTAAAAATGCATAACCTAAAGTGGATTTTCGTTCATCCAAGTCACCTTCCCAGTCAGCATCTGTATATCCAACCAAACGCATGTTGCCACCTTGGTAGCATAGGAAGTAGTCTGCAGTCCCCTTTAGATATGCTAATATTCTTTTTACAGCGATCCAATATTTTTGACCAGGATTAGATTGATATCTACTAACAAGTCCAACTGCATAGCATATATCAGGTCTCGTACACATCATGGCGTACATGAAACTACCGATAACACTGGAGTACTGAACTCTTTGCATTCTGTCACGCTCTTTTGGAGTTTTGGGGCACATTTCAAGACTAAGAGTTTGACCTTTCGAGATGAGAGTATCTATAGGCTTACAATCAGCCATATGAAATTGTTCAAGAATCTTTTTAATATAAGACTCTTGTAATAAAACCAGAATTTTCCTTGAACGATCTCTATTAATTTTAACTCCTAAAATATAAGCAGCTTCTCCTATGTCTTTTATCTCGAAAGTTGAACATAACCATTCCTTTATGTTTATCATAAACTCCTTATCATTTCCAGCTAATAAAATATCATCCACATATAAAGACAAAATGATGAACTTGTCTTTTACCCGTTTGACATACACACAATGGTCCTCTTCAGTCATCTGGAACCCATAGGTTATTACAACCTTATGGAAACGAATGTACCATTGTCTGGAGGATTGTTTTAGACCATAAATAGATCTTTTGAGCTTACAAACCTTTCGCTCTTGTCCTTTTAAAACGAAATTTATTGGCTGTTCCATGTAAATTTCTTCCTCCAGTTCTCCATTGAGAAATGTTGTCTTTACATCCATTTGATGTAATTCCAGGTCCTTGTGTGCGACGATAGCTAATATAAGGTGAATGGAAGCAAACCTTACCACAGGAGAAAATGTTTCTTCATAATCTATACCCTCTTGTTGAGTATATCCTTTTGCTACTAATCTCGCTTTATACCTTTCTATTATGCCATCTGTCTTACACTTGATACGGAGAACCCACTTATTTCCAATGGCTTTCCGATTCGGTGGTAAATCAACTAAGTCCCAGACGTGGTTACATTTCATTGACTCAATTTCTTCTTGTATGGCATTAATCCAAAAATCTTTAGCAGGTGAGTTCAGAGCATCATTCACATTCTTTGACTCATCACTATCATGTGAAGCTAACATAAAAGTTTCCCCTTCAATCTCAAATCGACAATGAGGAACAACTTTACGGTCGCTTCTACGAATTGAAGATTTGAAGGGTACTAATTCATTAGTTCCTTTGCTGCCACTAGGAACTGATAAAGGAGCTCTCTCAATAGCTCTATCACTCCTACTAGAAATAGAGCATTCAGGTAACTCTCTATTTTCTTCTAGTTGAGTGTTCAAATGCACAACATCATTTGATTCGTTCAACTTGTAAAATTGATAATCTTTTTCAACCTCACCTCTGCTAGGAAATTCATTCTCCAAGAAATTCACATCACGTGACTCCAATTCAATTATACTCCCATCTGAATTTTCTCCTATGAATACATATCCTTTCGAGTGCCCAGAGTATCTAATAAAGATACATTTCTTTCCTCTAGCACCTAACTTTCCATATTTACTAGACAAGTCATGTATATACCCTGCGCACCTCCAAGGTCGCATATGGATTAAATTAGGTTTCCTACCTGTCCATAATTCATAGAGTGTGGAAGATACTGACTTAGTAGGGACCCTATTTAGAATGTATGCAGCTGTTAATAGTGCATCCCCCCAGTAAGATACTGGAAGGTTAGTTTGTGCCATCATAGATCTTATCATCTCTAACAAAGTTCTATTCCTTCTTTCCGCTACACCATTTTGTTGTTGAGTTCTAGGAATAGTCAATTGTCTATCAATACATTTCTCTTGACACAATGTCTCAAATTGTTCAGATAGGTATTCTCGTCCTCGATCAGTTCGCAAGACTTCAATAGTTCTATCTAATTGGTTCTCTACCAAGTTTAGATATAATCTAAAACAATCTAATGCTTCAGATTTATGAGAGATTAGATAAACATGACCATAACGAGTGTAATCATCTATGAAAGTTATAAAGTATGAAGCACCATTTCTAGCTCTAATGTTCATTGGTCCACAAATATAAGAATGAATTAATTGTAATGGATTCTCAGCCCTAGTTCTTTTTCCAAATGGTTTTCTAGTTGTTTTTCCTACTAGACAATTTTCACATATAAGCATTTCTATTTTATTGAGGGAACCTAAAAATCCCTCTTTGGCCAATCTATTCATTCGATTCTGGCCAATATGCCCTAGTCTAGCATGCTAAGTATTAACATTTACATTTGCAATGTCAGAAGAAGTAATTAACGAAAAACAACCATTATCATCATGATAACCGTTCATCTCGGTATTTAAAACAATAAAACCATCTAATAGATATCCAGTGTCAGTCCTAACAGAATCTAAACAAATATCCATACAATCACCATAAAAGTTTAAAACATATCCTAATTTAAGAAGTACTTGGCCTCCATAAAAAACAAGCTTGCAAGTGCCAATACCCTTTACCTCAACACGTGAGTTGTTCCCCACATATATATATCTTGATCCTTGACTTATTCGGTGGTACTCTATAAACGCTCATCGATCCCTAGCTACATGATCGGTTGCTCCTGAGTCTACAGTCTACAGAGGACGAGATTCAATGAGTAATACTGAGCTAGAAACGTAAGTATAATAAAATGTTTTGGAGTAACATTGTACCTTTTCCTTTTTTTTTTTTTTTTTTTTTTTTTTTTTTTTTTCCGGTGGCCGGCCACCGTTGTCGGTTGCGGCGGCTCGACTACACGCGTCGGCGACCGTCATGGTCACGCACCGGCAGTAGCGGCACACCGGCCGTGCGTGCAGCGCAGGTGGGCGCTCCATTCTGCCTCGGCGCGACACGTGTCTGGCTTAGGGGGTTGCCACATGTCCATGACACGTGTCCCATCCAGATGTTGCCACGTATCTTTTAAGTGGCGTAATCTGGTTCGTCAATTCTTGTGACACGTGTCTGTATCATATGGCGCCACGTGTTCCACACATGGCAGAATTTCATTGGTTGAAATGTGCCCCATGTGGATCTACTAGAAAGTGACACGTATCCTCTATGACGCGGCCTTTCCCCTGAACGACACGTGTCCTGACACTGTTTATCGTCTTCAACAATTGAATAAACCGTTTTCCAGAATTTTCAGAGACTTTGAAATCGGTTTATTTACTCGTTTCTCATCCAAATCGCTCATATGATATATCGTTGGAAAGCTTTTTTCAAGCCCTATCCAATGGTATAATTTGTTTTTCAAAAAAAATAAATTTAAGTGATACAATATGGCGAGAACAGATTTGGGCATTTATCATAGTTTACAAAAACGCACTCTAAAATGCCTTAAACTCAATATATAAAGTAAGTTTCATGTTATTCACATACATTCCACCAGCAAACAACACAACCATGCTCTGATACCAATGTTATTCAAATCTTGACAGTAACAGTAAATGAAAAACACAAAACAGAGTATATAAACATGTTAAAAAGGAGAACCTGGAATGCAGTGGAAGACGTTCCAATTCGCGTTGTTCAACCAGTGGTCAGATCTCGATTACCAAACGGGAAGGAAAACACAAACCACAATGATAAATGTCTTGTCTCTTCTTTCTCTATTTTACTCTGTTTTTCATGTATCTCGCCTCTGTTTCTCTTCAGTTTTTCATCTGTTTTTCATCATCTTCTCTCAAGCAATCAAACTGAAACTTTTATAGACAGTAACTGCTTCATGCAGTTACATTTTCAAAAAAACAAGAAAATTGCTTCCAACTGCCAGTTGCAGTTGATGATGATTTGGATTTGGGTTTGGGTCATCTTGGGTGGACCCGACCCAAAACCATACAACCCAACAGAAATGATGGAACATATATTCGTCCATTTGAAATCTCTTATTTTTCATGGTTAAACAGATGAAGATTCAACTTCTCTTTATTTTGAAAAGGTTTAATTGATTTTTAATTTTTATTACTCATATTAATAGGAATAAGTAAATCAACTTACCAAAAACAAACTTACCATATATATAAATTTACCTATTCAATTCAGATGCAATGCATAATTTTTATTAGTTGTCCTAACAATTTAAAAGTTAAGATGTACTAACCATAGAATTATTATATATATAGAGTGCTTTAACTTTCAGTATCTCCGAACTTTAAAAAGTTATGACGAACCAATCAAATTAATCAATTATATTTTCTTTTCTAAAATAAATTATCTCTTCTATTTAATTCAAATACAATAGAAGAATTTAATTGGTTCGTCATAATTTTTTAAAGTTAGGAAGTACTAATAGTAAAAACACTATATATATATATTAATGTACATAAATGTTATCAATTTGCTATTGAATCTTCTATATTTACTATTTTTCCATTAATAGCTTAAAAATATTACTATAAAAAGCAAATAGGTGACAATCCAACTTTTATGAAATCATAGAATCTGAATTTTTTTCCCCATTCTTATAGTAAATAAAACGAAACACAACGATATCCAATTTAATTAGTATTTCAATAAATTAATTGTTTTTTTTTTTTTTTAAATATTAGGGATCTTTTTTCTTAGATTGACAAACAAAGTAAAATAGCAGTTAAGAGAAATATATATACAAGTAACTTTCTATTGTCATACTTAGCAACTATAATGTAAACTATAACTATTGCTGCAACATTCATTATTGAAATAATGGAACATATCTTCGTCCTTTTGAAATCTCTTATTTTTTATGGTCAATCAATGAAGATTCAACTTCTCTCTATTTTCAAAAGGTTAACTTGACTTTTAATTTCTATTACTCATATTAATAGGAATAAATTGATCAACTAACCATACTATTATCAATTTGCTATTGAATCTTCTGTATTTAATATTTTTCCCTTAACAGCTTATTGAATCTGCTGCAATATTTATTATTGAAATGATAGAACATATCTTCCTTTTGAAATCTCTTATTTTCTATGGTCAAACAAATGAATATTCAACTTCTCTCTATTTTGAAAATGTCTTCTCTCTACTTTGAAAAGGTTATTGATTTTCAATTTCTAGTACTCATATTAATAGGAATAAACAAATCAACCTACCAAAAATAAACTTACCAATTCAATTCAAAATTTCAAATATAATGCATAGTAGCGATCCTAACAATTTAAAAGATAGGATGCATTAACCATAGAATTATCATTATTATTATTATTATTATTATTATTATTATTATTATTGTTATATACATAAATGTTATCAATTTGCTATCGAATTTTCGAAATTCATTATTTATCTCTTAACAGTTTAAAAATATTGCTGCCAAAAAATATATATATATACAAATAGGTGACAATCCAACTTTTATGCAATCATAGAATCTGATTTTTTTCCCCATTCTTATAGCAAATAAAACTAAACACAATGATATCTAATTTAATTAGCATTTCAATAAATTAATTTTAAGATAGAATAATTGATTTTTTTTTTTTTGAAATATTAGGGATCTATTTACTTAGATCGACAAATAGAGAAAAATAACAGTTAAGAGAAATATATATATATATATATATATATAATTAACTTTCTCCTGTCATAGTTAGCAACTATAATGTAAAATAAAATACTAGTAATTGTAAGTTGTGTGAATCAATTCATAATTATCAATTTAAGCTTAAAATAGGAATATCATTCTGAATAGAATCAAATGAATAATAATAACACAAAATGAAAAGTTTTTAAATTATTAACAAATCAAATTAATTTATGTTTGAATATAACCAGGATCAGGTGCTGATCCATATTCTACCAAATCAAGGAATTTTAAGTACATATCAATAGAGTAATCATTTTTTCACCCCTCAAAAATGGTATGTATGCCCTTTTTGTTTGCACATCCAATAAAAAGTTTAATTTTTAAATTTATTTTTAAACCCCACTTAATATCAAGACTGTCATTTTTTCTTAATTTTATTATATATAATTTTATAAATACACCCCATTAACTTCTTTCCTCAACAGTGACCATGCTGGCTGTACTTTCCTCGTCTTTAACAGCTACTTTGGCCCGTTAGTTTCATCTTTCTACACTTTTGTTGTACTTGTTGGTTTCCATCTCTATTATGTATTAAAGATTTATCTTCTTTATGGTTTGAATTGTAACACTTAATAGTTAATTTAATGAGATAATAATACTGTCGCTGCAAGTTTTTCTGTTCATGATCATACTGTCAGGGGATTACACTGGATTGAAAATTTTAGACTGGTTTTGCAATATTCTTCGATAAATAAAATCTCTTGCGCGTTACAATGAGGGTCTACTGGCTTCTCACTATAATTAGATTGTGGTATTAATCATTGTTAGTGTGTAAATCCGCTTGCAGATATTTGCAAGATGCCTTTAAGATTCCTCTTGTTATACAACTTACCGACGATGAAAAGTGCATGTGGAATAATGTGGTTGTTGAGCAGAGCCAAAGACTAGCTCGGGAGAATGCTGCTTGTGGATTTGAGGGAGTAAAATATTAGGGTTTGAGAGTAAAAAGAGTTATGATATAAATGATATTTTATTTAATTATTGGTAAGTGTACTTATAAAATATTTACCCTTTTAGTAATTTTACTCAAGGATAATATTGTATATTTAAAAAAATGTCAATTTGGGGTGTACATACAATTTTTGAGGGGTGGAAAGATTGCCACTCATATCAATATTATGATTCCTGATATTTCTATAATTTTGAGGGTTGCCAATACGAAGGCAAAAATCTAGCACAGGTCCAAGGATATCCATAATGGGCCGAATATCAAGTTCCTTACGCATTTTTCTACCTGGTCCATACTGGATTTCATAGTCCGGCATCCATCCAAAAGACAATCCGCCGCGATATCCAGGTATCCACTTTCGGTTTGGGTTAATTCCACAAACATAAGTGAAAATTTAAATAAATGTCCTAAACTGACACAAACATCCCCTACCATTAAATCAAATGTTAAAATTAACAATTGACCCTCTTTGATTTATGAAAAACCTAAATTGCTCACACTATATCATCTTCAATAAATAAATTAATAAATCTAATTAATTAAAAACTAAAAAATAAAAATTTAATTAGTTAATTAAGGGTCCAAAGTGGGAGATTTTGGACGAACTACTTTGCGATGGATTTCCAATTTATTGAATTTTTAAACTAATTAATTTCATTAAAAATCCGTATATGAGAATTTAAGTGACATTATTATTTTCACCCCATTTGATAAAATATTATAAGTTTTACATCCACAATTTCAAAGTCGGTCAGAAAACACCCCATAATGTGAATATATTAATAAAAAACTACCCTACGGTTTGAACTCCGTTAAAAGGTAAGGGTTAATAGGTAAACTAATAAATTTTACGATAAATTTTAATTTCATCCTAACTTTTTAGTAAACTTCACATTTTTTAAACATAAATTGGTTTATGATCTCGTTATCCCTAAATTATCATGAAATTTATCACCTTAGTCCCTCTAACTGAATTTTTAACGATCAACCGTGACAGAAAAAGGTTAAATATCCATTTTAGCCCTACTATTATTGAAAGACCCTTAAATTACCATTTAGACCTCATACTGATACAATTTAATAATTTTACCTTCATTATGATCCAATAAGAATTCACCACATGTCACATTAATTTAAAATTTAAAAAAAAAAAATTAAACAATTTACAACCAATTACAACCCAACACATGTCACTAATTTATAAATTAAAATGTATAATTAATAAAAATACATATGTATAATAAAGTGATTTATTTTTTCAAACAAATTAAATTGTTTTTTCAAAAAACAATCATAAAATTAATTAATTATCATTATTTTAATTTAAAAATTAATTAAATTATAAAAAATAATTTTTTTTAAAAAAAACATTAAAAATTTTCATCATCTTCTTTATCCGTCATCTTCTTTTTTCATAATATCCGATGGAGACCCAGTTCGAGACCATTTGGCTCTAATAGGCTCCATCAATGGCTCCACTTCTCCTCCTCCTCCTTCGTCAACCTTCACTTCTCCTTTCTCTCTTTCATCACCCTTCACAAATGACACCATTCTCACTCCACCTTCGACCAACACCACTTCCCCTTTTATTGGTTCGTCGACAAACAATATTATGCCAATGAAGTCATTGTTTGGAGGAAGCGGGCTACCACCAGAGACGCTGGTGACGATAGTGATTAAGTTGGTTATTGGCATCAGAATAGTTCTGGTTGGAGTGGTTGTCTTTGGATGGCTAATAGAGATTAGAGATGGAGTCAATTCTATTAATTTATTTTTTATTTATTTTTCTATTAATTTTTTAGATTTTATAATTTGTTTGAATAATTTTGTTTGATTTTGCTCATTTAATATTATATGTTTTAATTAATATATATTTTAATTTCTCTTTTTTTTTTTTTTTTGGTGTTGACACATGACATATAATATCTAAAGACCAAAATACCTCTATCACCATTAGTTTTGACTAACAATTGACTGACGTAAGAGAATTTTTTGATGATTTAGGGGTGACACCAATTTACGTTAAAAAAGGTAAAGTTTATAGAAAAATTAGAGAAGAAATTGAATTTTATCCTAAATTTGAATATTAAAACTTATTTTATTTTATTTTATTTAAAATAATACAAAATTTATAAAAAGAAAAATAACAAAATAAAATAAAAGTGAAAAACTCTCTCTCTCTCTCACTCTTTTGTTCTCTCCCTCTTTTTGTCTCTCGTCTAGCTCTCCCTTCTCTTGCATTCTTCGGTGGCAATGGCATTAACTTTTCAGTGAAGGTAATCGAGCAGCAATCTCCATCGTAAGGAGATCCGCACCACATGAGATTTTCTCTCTTCTCCCTCTTTCTCGTTCTCTTCTCCTTCTCCTTTTTTTCTAGTTGAATCGGCTCCTATCTTCTCTCTCTTCTTCTTCTTCTTGATCTCCCTCACATATGTAGTGTTGGCATAGGTTTGGCTTACACATTGTTGATCAGTGGTGTGGTGCTGGTGTTCTCGTTGCTTATACTGAATCTCTTAGTCCCATTTTTACCGTTTTGCGATTAAAATTAAATTACTTACATGAAATATATATCCAAGTAGGGGGATGCAATATTGCTACTCTTAAAACTCGCAATCGTCCGATATTGGTAATTCTCAGTCTCTCAATCGTTGTACCTCAGAAATTAAAAAAAAAAAAAAAAAAACCAAACTCGCAATCGTTGTAACGTGAGGCCCATAATAATTGTTTGAGTTAAAAAACCCAATCATTTTAACGAGGGGATAGCGCACTCACCTAAGTTTTTTCTTTTCTTTTTTTTTTTATTTTTTCGTTTTTTAGAGCATTCTCTTAGGTTTTGTTATACTTATTCCGCACCCCTAACGCTTAACGGTGTGATAACATGCTATTATGTCCACCCATTTAATTTGCCAAATGTCCAGAATCTCCATTGTCAATCAAAACAAAGAAATGAAAAGTAGAAAGCCAAATGAAAATTAGAAATACATATAGAAATAAAGAAATTGGAGGTGATTGAAGTTACATGAAAAAAAAAAAAAAAAAAAAAACTCAAAACACAGATATAAAATATAAAGAAATGGATGCAAAATGATTAATTACAAATTAAGAAATAATAATAGATTTCTTTAAAAAAAAAATCAAATATTGGGATGTTAAAAGTAGCTTTTAAAATTGATATAAAATTACCTTTTGCCAAATGCAACTATAAATTATAAATTGAAAATGTCACATGGAATTGCATTAGTAGATGGAGAAATTTAAAAATAAATGGTTTTGTTTACATTAAACTAGAATCCAAAAGTTCCACATTCTAAAAAATAAACAAAACAAAATAAAACATAATTTCAGACAAACTGAGGAGGCGCACATACCCTGAATTCAAACCCTATATATCCTACAAAATTTAACACTACATACATAATTTCCACTCATTCAAACCAAATCTAAACACATTTCAACCAAAAAACCATTACCGCACAACCACTAACTAAAAATCTAAACCCACAAAACCACAGAAGAAAGCCTCCAGATTGGGGGAGGATGCTGGTGGAGGAGAGTGGTGAAAAAGCCGACACCCTCCATTGACTTGCTTATAGAAGGCCTGGCCTCCAAGTAGAGGCGTTGGGAGGATGAGTGAGGCGGCAGATCTCATTTACTAAACTTCTGTATTTGTTTTCTTTTACTTTTTTTTTTTTTTTTCTTGAAAGTAGTTTTTTTTTTTTACTTTTGTTATGAAAAACATCTTACATATTAAAAAGTATAATCGGGCCATCTACTTTAAATTCATTTGCTTTTATTTATTATTGGATTGAGTAAAAATGAATCGAAAGATATTAAACTCATAATTTTAAACTAATATAGTTTAACCTTAAATTTTATTAAATTATAGTAATTTTAAGGCTAGTGCAACTATGCCTAGAAAATTAGGAAAGAAGCCACAAGAATCAATTAATGAATGCCTTCTTTTATTTCCTTTTCTCTTCTTTTATTATTTTTTAATGTATTCATTGGTTATTTGAAGTATTAACTTGTGCTCTTAATATTACCCTTATTGTTAACTAGCTTTTAGAATTCCATTCACAAACAATGTTAATATACATACATATATATATAGATATATATCTTCCCATAAATATTAGTATATGTCAATAATAATATAAGGTACACCTTATTATTAGGATTTTAACTACCTTACTCAATCACTAATATTATCCCTCAATTGGAATCCTTGGATTGATTTTAATAATCACCTTTATAATTAATTTAAAGACTCTAATTGAGGAGTAAAGTTAGTGATTGGATAAGATAATCAAACCATATTTTTAAATAACTGTCATGTTTAGTATATTATTAATTGCAATTCTTGAAAAGTTTCTGCAATATATATGTCAACAAAAACTTCGATTAATATCATATATGTAGATTACTATAAAGAGAAGCTACTATGGTATAGTTTTAGGATATACATAATACGACTTTTGAACATCCATTATAAAGCTTAAACAAACACTTACTTGAAGTTAATTATACTAAACGGTGTGAAGATATCATGACGCCCACGGACAAAGCATATTATTTCATGCAAATATGAAATATGGTTGTTTATTTGTATCAAACACTTGCTTTCTTCCATGTGATGGAATCAAAACATCTAAATTCAAGGAATCAAGACATCTAAATTCGTGTTGAATCCTTCTAGTTGATGTATTATATTATTTTTATTACTTAATTATATTTTATCATGTTATAAGTCAGTTCACACACAATGTTTTGTGTACGAAAATTTCGTTTATGCGTAAGACCTAAATAATATAGATATGGGATAAAAAACCATTATATACAATTTTGTTCTGCAAAAGATTTATGCATGATATTCTTATCATAATTGTAAAATTTATGGAGTCTTCTATTTGTCAATGAAAATCAATTATATTGTGGGGAATTTAGCAAAATTACCCTTATTAGTACCTTATTTACATAATTATCCTCTTACTCAAAAAATTTGTAAAACTACTATAAGTTACCCAAAATACCCCTAATAAATTAAAATCATCTCCTTAATACAAATCATTAATCATTCACCAACCAAAAATTAAACTATAATAAAATAAATAAAACACATCATCAAATAATATAAGACCATTTCAAAATAATAATAATAATAATTTAAGGTCAAAATCTTAATAGATCTAGAGGATTAATTGAAACCTAAGTGAATCGAAATTAATTTAAGTTGTCCAATTGATTAAAAAAAAAAAAGTGAAAAGTTAGTGGGTGGAACAAGCCCAACTTAGGTGGGCTGTTATCAAGCAGGCCAGATTCAAATTCGACTATCAATATGCAAGCAAAATTAAGCAATGAAAAAACACAAAGGACAAAGATTGAAAGTCAATGTAAACAAAAGACAATTTGGTGGTCTGGTAAGAGAAAGGTGAGTGGTAAATTTTTAAAGACTAGTGTCTCATTTTAACCATGAAAAGCCAAATAGAAAGATGACAGAGGCACTTCAAAAAAATAAAAGAAAGAAAAAAGAAAGATGGCGGAGGCTAATTGAGGTGGTCACACTAACTTTGCACACATATATATTCATATTCAATTAGAAGAAAACACACACAGAGATTCGAAATTAATGGGAAAAGGAAAAAGTACACAGTGAACCGACGAAGAAAAAGCGAAAGAGAAAATAATTGGGGATTGATTTCAGGATCGAATTGGTATGCAACAAATTCAGTTTCAGATTTAATTTTTTGGTTTGATTTTTATAAATCCTAAATAGGCTCTTGTGTTATTTTTAGGTGGGGAAGAATCCAAGGATAACATGGATTCTATTGGTTTGAAACAAAGTTTGAAATTTAATTCGTGAGTGAATTGTTTTATTTAAATTAAATCAATTGTTTACAGTTATATATATATATATATATCTTCAGATTTTATTATTTGTTACTTAATTAATTTTCTGGATTGTTTATTTTAATTAAATTTATTTGTTTAAATTATTAAAATTTTAGCTTTTATTTATTTATTAAATTATTATTATTATTATTTTGAAATGGTCTTATATTATTTGATGATGTGTTTTATTTATTTTATTATAGTTTAATTTTTGGTTGGTAAATGATTAATGATTTGTATTAATGAGATGATTTTAATTTATTATTTTGGGTAACTTATAGTAGTTTTACAAATTTTTTGCGTAAGAGGATAAAAATGTAAATAAGGTACTAAAAAGGGTAATTTTGCTAAATTCTCCACAATATAATTGATTTTCATTGACAAATAGAAGACTCCATAAATTTTACAATTATGATAAGAATATCATGCATAAATCTTTTGCAGAACAAAATTGTATATAATGGTTTTTTATCCCATATCTATATTATTTAGGTCTTACGCATAAACGAAATTTTCGTACACAAAAAATTGTGTGTGAACTGACTTATAACATGATAAAATAAAATCAAGTAACAAAATAATATAATACATCAACTAGAAGGATTCAACACGAATTTAGATGTCTTGATTCCTTGAATTTAGATGTTTTGATTCCATCACATGGAAGAAAGCAAGTGTTTGATACAAATAAACAACCATATTTCATTTACAGCACCAAAACAAAACAAAAGCAAAAGCCTCGCGAATGAAGAGACAAGGAGACTGAATATCAGAAAATTGATAAACTATATATTTAAATTCAGGAGAGAGGCTCTCTGTTTTGAGCCTCCATCTCTCCACCTCAAGCTGCCGGGAGCGGTGGTGGAGAGCAGTAGTTCCTCTCATCAAGATCTGCGAAAGCTCAGCAGTACCTCTGTCATTGAGCCTCCTCCATTTCTCCAAAAGCTCAGCAGTTCCCCCCTCATTAAGATCTGCAAGACTGTCGCAGATCCAAGTCGAGATCTACCTCGCTGTCTCAGTTCCCATCTGCAGGAGTGCCACTGGATCCGCACTGCTGCCTCTCTCGATCCCTGCCCTGCTCAACTACTTTCAGTTCCGCTGCTGCTGCCGATTCCATAACTGCCACTCATTCAAATCAAATCTAAAACACATTTTAAACAAACAATCTAAACCCACAAAACCACAAGAGAAAGCCATCCAGATTGTTGGAGGATGTTGGTGGAGGAGAGTGGTGAAAATGCCGGCACTCTCCATTGACTTGCTCATAGTTCAGTGGTGTTGAGAGTTCTTCCTTTCTAGTATATGATTATTTTGTTCATAAAATTATAAGAAAAAGAAGTAGAGAACAAGAAAATACCACACATGTAACACACAAATCTTTATTTAATATCTGATTAGCCATAATACATCCCTTCCGACTGAAAATAAGCTAAAAAACTAAACATAAGTACTCGACATAAGCTAAAAAACTAAACATACGTACTCGACGCACACAAACATAAATTAAACATCAACAAACTACAGGCATCACTTTGGAAGGAAGGGATGATCAGTTGTCCGCTTCAGGGACGCTGGTTGGCCTTCCACGGACAACATTGGGTGATTTTAGGTGGTCGGCAGCACCAGGGAGGATCTTGCCGTGCTTCCGAGAGCACCACCAACATAAGGAACACGAGGAAAATCACCTGTAGCATACAGAGAAAGAAAGCAGTGCTAGAAGCCATTTCCTGGAACGAAGCTAGAGTGTGTAGGTTCCAACCCAGCCCAGAAGATGCTTATATAGAAAATTGGCAAAGTGGGCATTAATTGTGATCAGAAATTCACATGTTGATAGGTGTTTACACTAAGTACTAAAATGGAAATTGAGAGACCTCCCAAATAAAGAATACGTGCATATGCTGAGATCAGCGCATGCATTATTGAGAGAGGGAAAGAAATCCCCTCTGCATGCATTATTTTCTTTCTTTCTTTTTTTTTTTTTTTTAAAAAAAAAAAGACCGCATGCACTATTGACTATAGAGAGATGGAAGAAAATTTTCTTTTATTTGAATCACAACTCACAAGGAGTATGTGCAGATGCTGAAACTAATACATGTATTATGAATAAAACACACAATGGATTCAAAATTAGAAAAATATTGGGTGATGAAAAAGGAATCTTTGTGAATTATTTTTTTCTTTTAATTGTTTCACGTGATATAAGAAAAGATTAGTTATATTAGTGGAGTGCTAGAAATGGAAGGGGTTTGTTTTATGCATAGCTAAGATGCTTATGTATAAAATGTGTAAGAAACTTTGGATACTCGGCCAATAATGAATCTGTGCTTGGATCTGGGCCAGCTGTTGTTTTCTCTAACTGGTACCCTCAAAAACATTGGGAATCATAATGATATTTACTAGGATTCCTTATTTGAAGAAATACTAATTAATGATGGATGAATATCATATTATGATTTATACATAGTGAAACAAGAGGATGATTGATGATAATGTCATACATGATGTTTAAAGATAGAGTCATACATCAAGTTGTATGAGTATCCTCTTCTTTTGTTTTTTCTTTCTAATACTAATAACATATTATGATTTAAATACATTTTAAAATAAGATGGTAATCACTTATGTTTAAGAATGAAGTTAATCTCTCTTGATATTCAATATATATATATACACACACTCTAGCACTATGACTATAATTATATAAAATCACCATCATAGTAAATATATCATTGATATTAGCCATCAAATAGCCACTGAATCATCTCTCTTAAATTCTTCAGTTTAGTTGACAGAAATTTAATTGATTTCTAGAAGAAAAAGAGAGAGTGGCAGTGACGTAAAAAATTATGAAAAAGCAAGTGCCGTAAATGAATAGAAAATGACATGTACACACAGTCCACCCAAAAACAAATGAAAGCCTACCAATTCAAAAAAATAATAATAATAAAGCCTACAGAGCCAACAAAACCTAGAATTTATCTCAAAAGAAAAACAAAGCCTAGAATTATTAGAGCCCCTGTAACTGACGTGGACACAACGTCGGGCACTCAAGGCTGTTGTAACTCGTGAGCCTCCAATTGTTCCTTTAGCTCTGCTTTTTGTGATTTCACTGAGGGGCTTTGTGCCACTTTGTGTTTATAATGCATCAGTTTTTCAGTAAAAAAAAAAAATGTCCATATTTCTTGATCACATGGTAGTCTTCTCATGTACAGTCCTGTATGATAATGGATGAACCAAACCGGATTGCAGTCCTCTCAGTCCTCAATTATTTTTCCTCTGTAAAGCTGGCCTTATGTGCCCATTAAAGTACACCATTAATTAATCACCTTATTTAAATTGACCATAGAAGGCTTCTTGCGAGAAAAGAGAGAAAAACAAGCAACAACACCTCAACCTCATTAATTAAGCAGGCTTTTTGTGTGGGAAAAAATCAGAAATATTAACTTGCTTTTGCTTGATCACATGGTAGTATGCTCACTCTCTATCTCGTGAGTAGTGATAGTGATGGCGTGATTTGCTTTTGCTTTTTTTCACGATAGAAATCTTTGAAATACGAAAGCAAAAGTGACCAAAAACAGGAGCAAGAGAACGAGATAAGAGAGAAGAGAGAAAGAAGAAAAATCAGAAAAAACAGAGAGGAAGATAGGGATGTAGAGAAACAGACTTGAGACCGAATCACAGAGAGAAAAGGGAAAATGGATTAAATTAGATTTTTTTTCCCATTAAAAGTCTCATGTATGAATGATTACTAATATTATCTAGGGAAAAGTGACTATTGCACTTATAATATGGAATCACCGTTGTAATTCATTGTGTTTCTGTGGTGCAACCATTCTTATAGGACTCATCTCCATCCACTACTCACGTAAGATCACACGCCATCCCCATGAGAAAGAATATTAAATATCACACCTAATAGGTTCCTTATTTAGAATTATTTGATTTCAACAACACAAACATTCTTTAATCAAATTTTGAAAGCTATTGTGAAATTGATGAACAAAAAAATATTAGGCTTCACTCTATTTATGGGATGGGATATATGTGAAAGTACTTTTTAAGTTGTTTGTTCATAATAGATTTTTTAAAAACTGCGGCATAATTAAAAGTGTTTATAATTTCATCTCATATAAATGATAAAAATGTTTTTCAAATAGTTTAGAATTATTTTGACAAATGAGATTAAGAAAATTTCATAGCTAATAACTTAAAGATGAGAAGTTTGTTCCATTTGAATGTCAATAATAAAACATCTTTCATTTTAATGTGTGACAATTTTGTTGTCAATATCCACATTATTGAATAAATTATTGATCAATAAAAATTAGAAAAATAACATATAATTCACTGTGCTTGTGATGTTTTTGATACCAATATTTTTCACAAATTATTATGCTATATATCAGTCTTGATAAAATCTAAAATAATTTATCTAATTCATTTTCCACACATATCTTTCAAATTGTTCCTTTGCATGTCATGTTATACCAAATATAAATAAATGCAAAAGGTCAACAATAATTCATAAATTTATTACAGCATTGACATCAAAACCATGTTTCATTACTTTGACCGTGAATATTTTGTTGTTAGTTCAAACTAACAAAAGCATTATTGATTGTCAAAATTAGAAAATAACAAAATTAAATTATGCACCCTTTTCATATGCATAAGTAGTGTTTTTGTTGTTAGTTCCAATTAGATAGTAAGAAATTATTGATTGTCAAAATTAAAAACGAACAAAGTTTAATACACTTGTGACCCTTTAATTTATATGCATAGGTAGTTTTTCTGTTTATCATCACACAATGTATTATGCATCAATTTCCGAATATTTTTATTGTTAGTTCCAATTAACCAAAGAATTATTGATTTCCAAAATTAAAAAAGAACAATATTGAATTATGTATGTGCCCTTTAATTCATATGCATAATTAGTGTTTTTATTTATCACCACACACAGTCTATTATGTATCAATTTCACCGAAATCTAAATTAATTTAATTAATTAATTTAATTCCCACATGCATATCAACATCAAGTACTAATTCACAAAGAATATATATATCAACGGAAGGCATTTTCTAGAACAACTAATTTCAATTTGTAGGAGTGTGTAGGTTTCGACACACAGCCAAGATGTTCATATAGTGGCAATTGGCAAAGTGGGCATTAATTGTGATAAGAAATTCACATGTTGATAGGGGTTTGCACTAAATACATATTACAAATCAGTCAAATTACTCTTTGAAATATTTCTACATTGGCCCTTAATATAACGATATTATGCCAGTATAAAAAGTTGATTATTAACTATTTGATGCATTTGAATTTCCCTATATTGATCATGTATGGTCCCTATATTGGTCAATTGCACCATTGACAAAAAAAAAAAAAAAAAAAGGATTGATTAGATTAGTTTGAAAATGATTCTGAATTTTTATGATTAATGGTTTATTGTAAAATGTCCAAAATTTAAATTAATATATTATAATTTTTTCAACAACAATCCATTGTTGACATTGTGGTACTACCAAAATGGTGCTACATTAAAAAAAATGGAAAAAAAAGTGAAAAAACTGCAAAACTAAAAAGAAAAACGAGCAACATAGAAGAATAAAAAAAAAAAAAAAAAAGAGCTGGATGCCAGGAATTATTTGCTTACCAAATTTACCTTCTTAAAGAAAGTAGCCATCAATCATCATTGTTCATCTTTGAGCATGAGATAACAGAGAAAAAAGTGAAAGTCTTGCAAAATTGAAAAGAAAAATGAGATATATAGAAATAAAAAATTAACCAAAAAAAAAAAAATAAAGAGTTGGATGCCATGAATTATTTGGAATTTTGCCATGACCGGAAACCAATAATTTTACCCTTAACATACCAATTTTTCCTTCTTAAAAAAAGTTGCCATCAATCATCATTGCTCACCTTTGAGCATTAGATGATAGAGAAATTAATAACTTGCTCAGTGCCAAAATTTGCCATCTGAATGGCTTATTAAATATATACAATCTGTACCTATCAGATAATATAACATAAATTGAAATTTTTTTCTTTAGATTATCATAATTTTTTTTTAAAACTCTGTTATTATATCACAATTACTATTTAGTAGAGGGTTTCTTATATATAAATCATAACACTCATTCCCATATAATCTCAAATACGATGAATCCGAGTTCCAATCAAGAACCGATCAAACCTCTCCTATATCATCAATTATTGATGATATTATTATTATTATTGTATACACTGAATTTGCTTAAAGTAATATATGTACTCTTTTAGTAAGGTAGAAGATTATTATGTAGTGATAGTGATGTTTAACTGCAAAAATGAAGAAAGTGTCGTATAAGCCAATCATTTGCTTCCTCATTTGGTGGAAATTTATTGGAAATATGTCTATCATGTTTTCACTTAAGGTACTTGCATCGTCTCATCATATGAAGGCCTCACAGACACATACTAGTACAAGAAATAAAGTGATGGATGTCACTCACTCTTATAGTTTGAGTCTATTTATTTTATTAATTTACCATCTATTTGATAATATTGCAGTTAACAGTAATAAATTAAAATAATACATTAGAGTCTCCGGATGTATATATGCTCACGAGGTAATAAATATACATTCTTTTATTTGCCTTTCATTATTCTCACATTGTTTTGAAGAATTTAAGTGCAAATGAATTTGTTAGATAATTTGTTTTCTTATATGTACTTGTAATTTTAGTTTTTCAAATATAATGATTTATGTTTGGGTTACATATCATTGATTTCCCCTTAGATTTTATAACACCGTGTGAAATTATTGGAAAAATATATATATATATATATATTTTAGGAACACTATGTAACAATATAATTACTAAATACTAATGTGTGTGTATATATATATAAAGAAACCATAATGAGTCTGCAAATAGGGATCTGCCATATTCAATTTCCTTTTTCACTCTTGAATTTTGGCTTTATTTGTGAAGGCTTCCAATTACAGCGAGCGCATTGGTTAAAGAATTGATAAATCGAAACCTCAAAAGAAAAGTTTGAACAACCAAGAGAGGTATGGCTGTTGAGAGAAACACTAGATTTTATTAAAGTGGAATTAAGGGGCGTTTGTTTTTTGTTTAAAGACTAAACAGTGCTGCTGTAAATTAAAGATTGAATAGTGACTGAAACCTGAAATCTGAATAACATGTTTTTTTTTTTCCTTGTCTCTAAATATATTGCAAACTTATTTGTTTTTTAAAGTTAAAATTGTCAAGAAACTAATAATTTGATATTTTTACCTTTTTTAACTAATTATTGTTAAGTAACTTTAATTAATTTAATACAAACATTTAAAAATAAATAATTTAATAAATTCTAAAACATTTTTTATGTACATATGAATAATATTTTTTTCATAATTAAAATAGAATTTAAAAAAATAGTAGAATTAACCATCTTTACATATTTAAGAAAACAACTAGAAAATGAATATTTAAATTATAAATTAAAAAATATTAGTTAATTTTATGATAATTTGAGATGAGATGTATTTAGATTTTTCTTTTTAAATATATTTTTTGTAAGTATCAAGGAAAAAAGAAAAAGAAAAGAAAATTTGAATAATATAAAATTAGAATAAATTTGAAATTACGTTATTTTGGAGAGGATAAATTTGGAATAAAAAATTTTAAATGTCATTAAGTGATTTGCAATTAAATGAAAAATTAGAAATTCTAACTTAACTTTTTCAGTTGTTTTTAGGTAGTTTTAAGTGGTTTAACCACTTAAAAAAATAAATGTAAACAACTTAATATATGCAATTCAGCACTATTAAGTCTTAAGTGGAAAAAACAAACGACCCCTAAGATAATATTATTATAAGTATTATGTGTCAACCTCAAGTCTTAAATACTATAGTTGAGTTATTTGCTATCAGTTTAAGTTTTTGGATCTGATGGTAACTAACATTGTATTAAAGTTTGTAGGTCTTTGGTTCAAACATTTTCTCTCCTCTTTCTCTCGAATTCTTGTTACATATATTATAACGGTATGAAGCGTTTAACGTATGTTCGATATCTATTATCTGTCCATATGTTACATGTCAATTTTAAATTTTAAATATTATAGTTGAACCCTTTTTTATCAGTTTAAATTTTTTGATTTGATAGTAACTAACAATAATAAAAAAATTTTATGCATGTACTAAACTAATAAGCTTTTGGGTCAAGTGGTAACTAATAACAAGCAAATATTTTTGTGTATATACTAAGCTAATCAGCTTAATTGTTCCTAATTAAAGATGTTAAATATTTGGCTGACATGTCACAGTGTTTGGTAGCAGCAATGGAGTGTACCATGTGAATGTCATATGATTCTGTTACAAAGACGGTTGACATGGATTCCACTCCTTGACCTGCTTTGACTAACCAAGTCAGTAAAATATGGTTAAACCTGAGCGGTTCTAAAATGAAGCTGAAATGAGTTTCGGAGGGAAAAAAAAAAAAAGGAAGGCTGAAATGCGGCTGGTGTGATTGTGGTCTATTATGGTTGGAAAAAGATATAATATCCGGTACTATATTACCATTTTTTTTTATAATAGTGGAAAACAGATTAAATTAAAAAAAAATTATCCATACTTTATATTTTAAGATAAAAAAGAGATTTAAACTCTTGATCTCATAGGACCTACGAAAATATTCAACCACTCTTATAAAGGGATAGTATACAAAAAATTATGATTAAAATAAACACAAAACATGTTCAAATAAAAAGGATTTTGAAAAAAATTACCGTTACAATTTTTAACATGGTTCCTGATGGATTTTCCATAAATTGTAAGCTAGAAAATTATTAGTCCCTCTCCATTGCTGGTGATTTTCAGAGCAAACCTGTCTTGTATGGAATTAATACCACCCGCATCAGACTTTGGTTGGATTATTGTAGATTTGTGAAAGTTTTTGAATGATTATTAACCATTTGAGGCATTTGAATTTCCATATATTGATCATATATGGTTCAATTACATTCATAGTTTCCTTACCTTCTATTCTATCTCTAGTTTTAATTTGTGTCATACTTGGTTCAAAATTGCTTCGCTAAACTTTAAACTATTATTAAGAACAATTGACCATATTATATACCCCTCGTCACCTCAATTGTACTATTGATAAAAAAGGACTGATTAGATCATTAACTTGAGAAATCGACTCTGATTTTTTATAATTAATAGTTGATTGTAAAATGTCCAAAATTTAAATTAATCTATTATAATTTTTTCAACAAAGATCTATTGCTGACGTTGTGTTGCAACTAAAATGGTGCTACATTAGAATAAAATAAAAAAATAAAAAAGTGAAAAATTTGCAAAACTGAAAAGAAAATTGAGCTACGTAGAAAATAAGAAATTAAAATGGGCAAATTGCACAAAGCCCCTGAGGTTTGATGAAATTACACAACTATTACAATGTTTGGATAACTCGCACGGACACTACCTGAGGTTTCAAAAACGCTACACAAACCTCCCCTGTGGTCAGTCAACAATGGTTAAATCCTGATGGTCAATGGTTAAAAGTATAAAAAGACTAAAAGACCTTTCAATAAATTTAAAATTAATGTATTATATATTTTTTAATTTAATTTAAAAATAAAACAAAAAAAATTAAAAAAAAAAAAAAACTGGTCTCCATCGCTGGAGACTACTCCAGCGATGGACGTATCTCCAGCGATGGAGACGGCATCGCTGGTCGCCGTAGACCAGCGATGGAGCTCCATCGCTGGAGTAATCTCCAGAGATGACCATCGCTGGTCGAGACCAGCGATGGAGACGGCATCGTTGGTCGTCGTCTCCATTGCTGGAGACGCCTCCGTGTCCAGCGATGGAGATAGTCGATCTCCATGGGAGACCAGATCTGGTCTCCCATAAAGATCAAGTTTTTTTTTTTTTTATGTTTAATATCTTCAATTTTCATGACTCTGATATATTTTTGTTTGATTTGGTTGTTTGATGATGATAATTGATTTGGTTGGTTTGATGATGATGAATGATTTGATGATTTTCATAAATGTAGAAGATGGAGATGAGGGAGGTAGAAGAAGACGGTGGTTTGTTTGTTTGTTTTTTTTTTTAATATTATAATATTAGTTTAGTAATTAAAAATATTATTTTTAATTAAAATATTTATTATATGTGAATTGACCATTTTACCCTTCAAAATTTTGAGTTAACCGTGATTGATTAACGGGTGATTGATGACAGGGGAGGTTTTTGTGCAGAGTTTTTGAAACCTCGGGTAGTGTCCGTGCGAGTTACTCAAACATCATAATATTTATGCAATTTCGTCAAACCTTAGGGGAGTTTGTGCAATTTGCCCAATTAAAATAAAAAAATAAAGAGCTGGATGCCGGGAATTATTTTGAAATTTTACCATGATTGGAAACCAATAATTTGAGCTTCAGCTTGCCAACTTTATTTTCTTGGAGAAAGTTGTCATCAATCGTCATTGCTCATTCTTGAGCATTAGATAACAGAGAAAAAAGTGAAAATTTTGCAAAATTGAAAAGAAAAATGAGCTACATAGAAAATAATAAATTTAAGGAAAAAAAAAAAAAAGCTGGATGCCAGAAACTATTTAGAATCTTATCATGATTGGAAAATAATAACTTTACGTTCAGCTTACGGATTTTACCTTCTTGAAGAAAGTTGCTATCAATTATCATTTCTCATCTTTGAGCATTAGATGACAAAGAAATTAATAGCTTGCTCAGTGTCAAAATTGAGATTAATATCATATTCATATACGCTCTGCACCCATGTTAGATACTGTAACATAAATTAAAATTCCATTAGTTAAATTATCATAATTTTTTCAGACATTATTATCATATCACAGCTTATTATTTAGTTGAGAGTTTCTTATTTTTGAATTGTAACATTCATTCCCATATAATTGTAACGTAACTAAACTCATTTTAGTTCTCCAAAGGTATTTTTAAAACTTGCAATTTTTTTTTCTAGAACAAAACAGATTCCTTTTCAATTATATAATATAATTATAAATAAAATAACTGAAATACCCTATATTGTAAGAGTAATTGAACTAGAAATGATCAAATGATAGTCAACTAACGTAGGCCATTTTTATCTAAATTGAAAACTAGAGGATTGTTTTTGGCGATGGATCAAACCTTAGGGGTTTTTTTTTTTTCAAAAAAAAAAAAAAAAAACAAATCTCTCTTGTTATTATTGTTATTATTATAAAATCAGTGGTAAATAATTTCTCTAAGAATTTGATCTCGAACAAAAATGGTGCAGAAGAATTTAGGGTCTAAATTAGTAAGAGTGGGATGTAAATGCAAGTGTCATGTGTCAATCAATTATTGGATTACTATCCATTTTTCTTTTGTTTAAAAAAAAAAAAAAGCGGATTAATATTCTTTTCATTAATGACTGGTACAAGTTCAAAGATCAGTCGAAACCAAACGAGAGATGACTCTGAGGCATGATCCGAGGAGCAGCTCTCATATGGAAGAGAACACCACACATAGATGGATGAACAACTCACACAAAGTTGGTAGGGGTAGACCCACATTTATAAGTGGGGGAGGTGTTGCATAGTGTTGAACCGCTACATAACTATGCAGGTGGGTTGTGCTCTTTACCACTTGGCACAAGCTCATCCAGTGACGGATCCAGACATTTATCTTGGGGGGCACTTTGTAATAAAGTGGGATAAAATAAAAATTAATTAAGATAGAACTCTACATATATTGTTTATATTATATTACAGTTCATATAAGTTTTTTTATTTATGAAATTTATCACATATAAAGGGAGAAAACTCTTTAGACAATTATAATTCATATGAGTTTTTTTATTTATGAAATTTATCATATAAAGAGAGAGAAAATTCTTTACATATTTTGTTAAATATACATTATGAAACTCAAACTCCTATCATAAATGTAAAAGGAAAGCATACTAACTATTTAAACTATAACTATAAATAAATGTGCAATTCATACTTAATTAAATATATTTTTATTTTTAAAATTTTGTTATGTTAACTTCTATTATTTTAATAAGTAAACCTCATAAAATAGTACTAAAAAATTGGTGAGTTTATGCATTAGCGTTAAATGACGAAAATAAATTCATAATATTTATTAAATTATGAATGAAACCCAAAAGATTGAAAAATTGAAGAAAAATTAGTTAATAGTACATATAAATACAATATAGTTTGCAATAAAAAAATAGTTTGTGATAATTAACGATAATTATTCATAAATATAAAAAAAAATTATTTATAATTCACGACAGGTTATAAAAATTTTCAAAGTCAAACTACTTCAAATTTGAAGAGTTGCTCGGTTGGTAAATATCTATGTTATTTGTTTTTTCAAAACTCGAGTTCAAACTCATATATACTATTCACTATCTTTAAAGAAAATAAAAGTTAAAAAAATAAAAATAAAAATTACACTGGAAGTTACATTGACACAAGTCACACAACAAGGGCAAACTACTCATTTGCTTTAATAAAAGCTGAAAATGAGAAGGCGCACACGTGTAAGAGGTTCGAACCGGGCCTCGCCTACAAACCCACAAACACGTCTCAAACCATCCTGCCATTCAAGACTTGCTGAGCACTCTTACTGCGAAATTACATATATGCCCATCCACTTATATAATTAAATATTTAATAATTAGCATCATATGTCTATTAATTTTTCATAAAATTTCAGAAGGAGCACGTGCCCCTTCTAGGCCTATATTAGGTCCGGCCCTGAGCCCATCTACAATTAATATCCTACGTACTTTTACTTTGTGTGATAAAAAACAAAACAAACTTAATTACTTTCACTTTCCATCCAGCCATGATAAAATACTGTTCTGTTTTACGGTGGGGCTACTTAGGATCATAATTTTATGGGCAAATTGCACAAATCTCCTCTGAGATTTGATGAAATTACACAAATATTATAATATTTGGATAACTCGTACGGACACTATCTGAAATTTCAAAAACTCTACGCAAACCTCTCATGTCATTAGTCAACCATTAATCAACCATGGCTAAATCAAAATTTTGAAGAGTAAAATAATCATTTTACAGTTAATAAATATTTTAATTAAAAATAATATTTTTAATTATTAAACTAATATTTAATATTAAAAAAAAAAAACCATCATCTTCTTCTACCACCATCTTCTTCTACCTCTATCATCATCAACCCTCTCATCTCCATCTTCTACATCTATGAAAATCATCAAATCATTTATCATCATCAAACCAACCTAATCAATTATCATCATCAAAAACCTAAATCAAACAAAAATATATCAAATAATGAAAATTAAAAAATTTTAAAAAAAATTTAGTCTTCATCGCTGGAGACGGCGACGTCTGGTGATGGTCAAACAAATGTTTTTGGTTTTCATTTCTATTTGGTTATTAATTGATTTTTTATTTAGTTATTAATTGGGTTTATGATGAATTGGGAATTTTTTTATTTTGTTGTGGAATTAGTTGTGGTTTTGTATTGATTGTTATTTGATGTCGTTGTTACAACTTATGAGGGTTCATTTCTGTTATGGGAAGTTCATGTGTCTGGGGTTCATCTGGGTTAATTTGAGAGATTGATTGATGATGAAAGATGATGGTTGGAGCTATTTTTAAGGTTTCCAGGTAGATTGGGATGAAGATGTTGATGAAGGTTTTTTTTTTTTTTTTTTTTTTGGTTCCATTTTCTTTGTTTTCTTCGAATTCTTCTAGGTGGATGGAGATCCAATATCCAGATTGGATCTTCACGGTCCATCTCATCAGATGGACAGAGAAGATCCAATCTGGATAGTGGATCTCCATTTAAAAAAAAAAAAACTTTATTTTTTGTTTTTTTTTTTAAAAAAAAGTGGAGATGGGATCTCCACCATTCATCTACCTTGATGGATGGTGGAGATCACTACTAGGAACTACATCTCTATTTTTTTCAAATTTTAATCATTTCTAATTATTAATTAATCTAAATTTTAAATTTATTATATTTATTGGGTATAATTATTATTCATTTTTATTTATTTGTTAATTTTTGTCATTTTTATCATCTTTAATTATTTTTTATATTTATACTTATTTTTATTTTTTTTTTAAAAAAAATAAAAAGGTGAAGGTATTTTGGTATTTAAGTGTTTTTGTCCTAAAACCACAAAAATCTGGCTGAAAGTCGCTTTTGGCTGATGATAAGAGGGTTTTTTTTGCTAATATTTTCAAAAATTGGGGTAAATTGAGGTTATTTTTCATTTCAGGGATTTTTTAGATTTTCCCCTTTTACAATTGATTGTATCAACATGTGTTTAAATCATCTGTTAAAAATTAAAATAATAATAATAATATTAATAAGAAAGGTTAATGTATACTTTGAGAAAATTGGAATCTTTAAGTTATTTAAAACTTGAAACAAACATTTGTTCAATAATACTAGTTTTGGTTGCAAGTGCAAGGCATACATTTAAATTTATATTTATTTTTTCTTATCAAATAAGTTTTAAAGTTAAAATAATTAAATATTATTATTTATAATTTATATTGAATGGATGTTAAAATAATTAAATATTATTATTTTTAATTTATATTGAGTGGATGTTTAGATTTAACTACTTAATTAACAATATTTTTTATTTAAATTATTATCATATACATAATATCATAGATAATAATTCTAAGTTTAACTATCACTAAATAAAGTTTTCTCTACATTTTAAAACAACATTGTTGTTTTGGGTTGCTGACACTCGAAAGAAGAAGCCACAAAATCCTTTGTCGTACATAAAAGAGGTTAAACGACACCGTTTTAGGTATTGATAGAAGAAAACAAAGTTGGTCTTCAAAACAAAAATGAGCTGTGATGATGATGATGATAATTAATTAACTATATATATATGTATTTATATTAATTAGTGATACACAAATTTTGGCAATGCAAATAATAATTAATAATCCATAGTATAGAAATACTAATTACTCCTCTCAAAAAAAAGAAATAGTACTAATTACTCAATGCATGTATGAATCATTTGGATTTGAAATGGACAAGTATTCATTTGATGAAAATTTAGTAAATAAATTGAAAATAAATGATTAATCTGAGATACAATTTTATTAAACAAGAACCTCTGTCATTGTTGATTCGCAATTGGTAAAGTCGCAAGGGTATTTAGCCTTTCTTTTCATTAAATTTCTACAGTTAAAATACAAATAAAACGTAGTTCTCCTTAAACAAATTTTATCAAAATAAATCTAGGAAACAATTATTGATGAATAAAACAATAAAACCCTTAACTAATTTTAAACTTTGAAATTGGATTACATGGTTTACTTACTGGATTTTGTATATACAAATTTGTTTTTTCAGTGTAACATTTTTTTGAAATTTGGCCAAACATTTTTTGAAGATAACAAAAGACGTCTTGAGGGAAATTATTAACAAAACTGTAGGAGAAGTTCGGTTTGAAGTTCATACAAATTCGGTACATATTCGTACATTGAAAATATTATCTGTACTTTGTAGTAAACTTACAACCTTCCAAAGTTCCAATCTCTTATATATGTGACATAATGGGTCCCTGTATTTGTTGATCAATAATAGGGTCGTCTATCAATATTAAATTCTAGCTACATCGCTGTATATGTCGATCAATCATATATTCTCTATCGTATACCAAACAATAATAGGTTCATCTATCAACAGATCCCAAATACTTGCACGAACTACAGTGGTTGATGTTTTGGGCCCAAAGCTTAGTAAAACAAACTTCGAGGCTCAAGCCCACTACATAACACGCAAACACTGTGAACCTGCAAACACAAATTGGCCACACAATGTGTCTGCATTTTACCGCGTGGATTGAAAATATGTCTTTGTTGGAAATGAAAAATCCATGCAACTTATTAATATATCATAACCTCAAGTTTTAACTACTGTAGTTGAATTATTTTCTATTAATTTAAGTTGTTTAATTTGATGGTAATTAACAAAACTAATGTATTCATTTAAAAATTCTTTACTCATTTTAAAATATGTAGTGATTTTTGCTATTTTATTACAATATACATGCTCATAAAATTGTACATGTATACAAAATAAGAAATAAAACTTATTTTTTATCTCAGCTACACAAAAATTGGAAGACCAAAACCTATTTCAATGGAGAAATATAACCCTCATTAGAAACATCAAGAGAGAATGAGGCCAATCAATAAGAGTAAGATGATCAAAATTTTGCAATATAAAGTGACAAAGACCTCTATCAACAAAAGAAAACATTCAACCAATTCAAAATAAAAAAAAAAAAAAGGAAGAAGAAAACATTCAACACCCCAATAGAAAATTCCACATAGCAGCAGTAATTAAACTTCAATATGAACTACGAAGCAACAAAATTCTTAGAGAATTTGCACAAGTATAGTCTAACCTATATCAAACTACTCAAATAAGCTAGCAACGAAGAGAGCAGTGACCCAGACGAAACAAAAAATGCCCAAAGAGGTTTCAAGTGGGTTGAAACGCTTGAAATTCTTAAAGAAATCGAAGTGGGTCATTGTGTTTGAGACTGACATCCATGGAGATGTGTTCTTAACAAAATAATTAAGAAAATATTAATTTAAGGCATATTTGAGTATTTTCATGTCTACTCAAATGGTCAAAGGACTTGTATCGGGGAAAAAAAAAGGGGGGGTCAAAGGACTGGTAAAGGGTTAGTTTGTATAATTTAAGGAAAACTTGAACATGATTCTGGTTTAGGTTAAGATCAGGGTTGTTTGAGCAATTTTTCCAAATTAAAAGGAGGAATTACGGTACAAAGTTCTCCGATTACTTGAGATCGTTAAATCGTACAAAACTTTCACTTTCAAATGTCAATTACTAATGAAAAAGGATTCCACATAAATTGTCTTCACATTACATACAGCTTAAACCTATCCTATATCATCGATATTTTCTTGGTGTTGCTTTCGTTTTCTTGGTTACGGAAGCATAGGCCACTTAAAAGGAAAAAAGAAAAAAGAAAAAAAAAGAAAAAGGCTAACCTTCTATATATTTGAAAGAAACAACTTAAAGGGATAGAATTCTTATGTATCTTCTACATGTTTGTTAGCAGATGATTATTACTTGGACAATTAAGCATGAGTTTTGTTTGATAGGAAATTTACAAATTCTATTAAACGGGAGAAACAGAAAAGAAAGATTTAGCGTTGTAAGGTTCCTAACAAGATCTATTATCGTTTACATACATGTTCCAAATAATAATCTAATGCATTACAATTGACAACCCACAAGAAGTGAGCAAAATGATTAAATTTGTGGTTTACTTCCACAAGATTTAGATTTAAATCCTTTTATGGATACTTATGTTGTCATAGATTATAATTTTCTGCTTTTTAAATATTGTAGGTTTGACAATGATTTAATTTCAAACTTAGATCCGTTAAATAATAAGTTTGAAAAAATTTTGGATTATATTATAATAATAACAATTTAGTGAATATGAGAAAGTCGAGATACACATGTCTCCATCATTTTTTATTTTTATTTTTATTTTATAACTTATAAATCCCCTGAAACTATTGAAATTGTGTGTGTATGTGTGTGTGTGTTTTTTTTTTAATTAATTCAGAAATTCCCTGAAATTATTGAAACCACTTAATAAATTCAAATTCAAAACTAACCATATAGGTGTCCATAAGGATATGACCTTAAACCATGAGAGAGCATACTCAATACATAACATTTGAAATCTCTTTCTTTACTAATCATACTCAATATATAACATTTGTGATTTGAAAATCTACACTAATTAGTACTTAGAAAATTTGTTATACATGGTGGAGATACTTATCACACGTAGAGTAAAAGATAACATCTATCATACACGTGTTGGACGACTCAATGACTCTCTCAATATTTGTCATACATGTACTGGACAACTCTAAGACTCAAACATATGTAGTCTGACCGTTAGAGGTAAAGGAACAATCTTATTATTCTGAAAATATCTTTGTTTTCCTTTTAAATCTTAAACCATTTCAATATACAAATATTCATAATTTTGTTTGTAAATGTACAAATAATTCTGAATAAATGTTTTTCTCAAAAAGTAATCAATATTCTTTCTCAACATAAAGTAATATTACTTAAAACATTTTGAAATCTTTCTTACGATGAACTCAAGTTGAAAACATAAATTCCGATTAGAATTTCTAATATGTATACATATATACGAATTCGTTATAAATACTCATTTCAATTGTAAAACATAATTGATAACATTAAATAAAACAATAAATAATTAAAAGTTGAAATCTAAATAATCATAATACTATAAATTTGATCTAAAATAAAATTATCGACTCACATAACTTCTTTGTTCAAATATGGATCTAAAATAGTTTTCCACCAAATTCTTCATAATCTTGGATCCATCTTATCACATTAAACTCAATTTAAAACTTAAAAAAAAAAGAAAAGAAAAAATTCAGTTTAGTCCTTGAGGTTTCGAAAAATATCAAATTTTTAAACCTCTTTTGAAAAGAACTATTTTCATCCCTAACTTTTCCAAAACTCTTCAAAAATGTCCAAACTGCTAGTCAACTGACAGTCAAACTAAACAAAAAAATTTAAAAAACTCAATTACCCCTCATAACTTAAATGATTGTTTTACCCTTAATAAAATTAAAATATTACACATCATTTAACTAATGAAAAATTGACACATATATATAATTATTTATTTTTTAAAAAAATCTTATTACTGTTTTTGTTTAAATTAAACAATCATTTAATAAAAAATAGATTTTAGAAAAAAAAAAAAAATCGATCTGGGTTCTTCATGTCCTTTTCCATCTCTTCCGCCTCCTCTATGTCCTTCTCCTCTGTCCCTTCTCATTCTTCTTTAGTCTCTTATGCCCAGATTCATTCTCCATCTGGATTCTTCGTCTGGGTTGGCTCTTCATCTAGGTTCAATCGAACCCAAATGAAGAGCGTTTCGTCTGGATTCGAGCCCTCTTCGCCTGGGTTTGTCGAACCGAGATGAAGTTCCTCAGTTGGGTTCAATCTGGGTTCAATCGAACCCAGATGAGGAGCTTCATTTGGGAAGTTCCTTAGTTGGGTTTGATCCGGGTTCGACGAACCCAGCTTCTTCATCTGGGTCCGACGAACCAAGATGAAGGGTTTGGTTATCAACTCCCTGTTTCGATTTTTTTTTTTAAATAAACAGTTTTGATTTTTTTTTTTCTTTACTGTTATTGTTGATGTTGTTGTTGTTGGAGTTTATGATACTAATGATGTTGTGATGTTGTTGATGATATTGTAGTCTGTGGGGTTGTTGATAATGTTGATGAGGTGGGTTGTTAATAATGTTGGTAGAGAGGTTTGATGAACAATCTTGGTGTGTTGAAAATGATGAAGATCCAATCCGGTGGATCTCTACTTTTTATTTATCTTTTTTTTTTTTCATTTGTTTTACAAAATTTATAATAAATTATTTAAATTAATTTACTCTCTCCATAAAAAAATCATTTTACCCTTTTCGTCCAAACAATCTGTCACCATTGATCGTTAACTAACTAATGGTTTGGACCTTTTGGAAATGTTAGGGATAAAAAGAGTTGTTTTCAAAATATATTTAAAACTGTGATATTTTTCAAAATCTCAAGGACTCAAATGAAATTTTTCCAGAAAAAAGTTAACTAATTTTTTGGATTTCAAATTCTATTAAAATAAACTCATTTATCTAGATAAACCAGATACCTAAATATTTCATTCAAACGTCCTAAATTTTATCCTATTTTTCTTCTCTTTCTTCTTCTTTATTTTTCTTCGCAGCTTACTTTCTTTTCTTTGCTGCCAGACTCAGTTCTCTATATATTTGTTTGAGATACCCGTTCAATATATATAACATATAGAGAACTGAGTTCGGCAGCAAAGACAAGAAAGAAAGCCACGAGAAGAGAAAAGGAAAGTGTCTCTATATATATATATATATATAGTTAAAATGCTGCACCGCCTTCAGCCTCCTTAATTATATAAAAACAAATTTCCTAATTTTCTATTCTAATTTCACCGTCACTGAATCTCTCTTTTCATTTCTATGTTCTATATATATATATATATATATATATAGTTAAAATGTTGCACCGCCTTCAGCCTCCTTAAATCTATAAAAACAAATTTTCTAATTTTCTATTCTAATCTCACCGTCACTGAATCTCTCTTTTCATTTCTATGTTCTCTCTTGACACCTATTTTCTCTAAAAAAATATTGTCCATTACTAACTTTCTCGGCCGCCAAGTTTGTCTCTTTTACTTTCTAATTTGACTAATCATCAAATCTTTTGCTTTTGTTTGTCCCTTTTCATTTCACGTCCAGTCTTTTGTTATGTATTTTCTCATTTAACTCCCAATCTGTGCTATGTTTTTTAAAATATTCACCGAGTGAACATTTATCCAAATATCTCTTCTATCTCTAAAACTTAAATTGGACCAAATTAATAATAATAAATTGATTTTTAATTAAGCTTTTGGGTCCATAAGGATTTAGGCTTTACACTCTTATTTTATAAATCCATAAATACTCTTGTTTTTATGTTCGAAATGAAGAATATTTGAAGAACTCATTATTAATTCATTTAGATCTTTCTTTATAAGCTCATTTGGATGTGGCAACTTTATGAAGTTGATAATTGATATAGTGAATCATGAAAATGAATGACAAATTTACTTATGAATATTCAGTATTATATGTTGATGATTTGAATCAAATTATTAAACTTGAACAAAGCTCATGTTTTAATATTAAAATCATCAAGAGTTTGAAAAATAAAATAAATAATACAAAAGCCTCTGAGATTTGATTTGTCATTTTTGAGCTAAAATTTTAGAACAAAATTTTTTAGATAAGTAGTATTATTTCAAAATGAGTTTTTTTTTTTTAAAAAAAAATATATATATATATATATATATATTACAGATAGCATAATGATTCGAATGAGTATTTTCTATCTCTAAATCCTATTGGGTGATTTCACAATGAATAATTAAGCTTTAGCAACTAGCAAAGTAAGAGATCTTTTTTATTAACCTTTGTTTTATTTTGAGTTAATCTATCTCAAAGAAATATTTCCAAAGTGTAAAAGATAAAGTGCTAAATATTTATGCCAGTGAGGATTGATTAAATGCACGATTTTGTACTTTTTTTGAAGGGATTCGACTTTGTAACGTTGTAAAATTACTAAGAATCATTTTTTATTATCATAGAGTGTTAATAAAAAAAAAAAATCCCAAGACTTGAAAAAATTAAAAACAAAATAAATATACATTAATTAATTGAGAAACTAATTTATTCAAAAAGTTTAAAAAAAAAAATTAAAAACAATAAAATAAAAATAGTTGAACTAGGCTATAGCCTCCATTGAAACTATTGGGACATTAATTTTTTATGAAAGAAAAATGTCACGTGTCACGTTATTATTGGAAAGTCATATCACCATCAGCATAGCACGCCAACTAAGTATCTCATGGAAGATTTTTTTGTTAGGAAGCATGCCACACCTCTTATATGCTATTTCAAGGGAGCCAACAGTAAGGAGGAGGTGGTGCCTCCTCCTTGAGGTTGAGTGCCCTTTGAAGCTGACAATTTCATCGACCACTTCCAAGTTCCAAATTAAAAGAAAAGTTTTGTTTTTAACCACTTTTCTATACAAATTTGTTTTTAACCCCTCAAATAAACTATTTTCATTTTGTACCCAAATTTATTAAAATACCCTCAATTCAAAAAAAAAAAAAAAGCGATTTTTAAATCTACTTTGAAAACCGATAAGTGGACTTAAAAACTTTGTTAGGAAGCATGCCACACCTCTTATGTGCTATTTCAAGGGAGCCAACAGTAAGGAGGAGGTGGTGCCTCCTCCTTGTGGTTGAGTGCCCTTTGAAGCTGACAATTTCATCACTGCTTCCAAGTTCCAAATTAAAAGAAAAGTTTTGTTTTTACCCACTTTTCTATACAAATTTGTTTTTAGCCCCTCAAACAAACTATTTTCATTTTTATACCCAAATTTATCAAAATACCCTCAATTCAAAAAAAAAAAAAATGCGGTTTGTAAATCTACTTTGAAAACCGATGACTTAAAAACTAGCATCGATTTTTTAAGTCCACTTATCAGTTTTTAAGTAGACTTATAAATTGATTCTATCTAATCGTCATCTTGACGTTGTATCTTAATGGAAATCTCAATTTTTAAGCCAAATCCTACCAAATCTAACCCTAAATATTAATACTCAACATTTAAAATACAAAAAAAAAAAAAAAAAAACAAAAACTTGAAAATCACCAAAAATCTCAACAAAACTCAAACAATCGGTAAAAGAAACCAAAGATCTCATACCTTGACCAATGGAGGAGGAAAACAAGGTATGTAGGGGTAATTTGAGTAATTTGGGTATAAATTGCAATTAATTTGTTTGAGGGATCAAAAACATTTTTTTTTTTTTTAAATAGTGGGTAAAACAAAAATCCCTCTTTTAGGATGACTATTTCTTGTAATTTCCACTTGAGAATTGAAATAACATGTAAAATCAAATATACATTTGATGAGAATTAAACCTTCAACCACTTATAGGATGGAAAGGTCTGTTTATTCTCGAGCCACTTAAATTTACCTAATCTACTATGTTGGTTTTATTTTTTATTTTTTATTTTTTAATGTAAAAATTTTATGGAAGAAAGCATGGGTAGTATTTTCCATAACTTCGGTTTTTTTTTTTTTTTTTTAATGCATAACTTAGGTTTTTAAACAAGTATTCTTCATGACTTTTGACAAAATGAAATTAGCTAGTCATATTTTCTTTATACTTATACATTTTAGGTCATGAGTTTAAGTCGTATATTCCTCTTTAAATTTAAAATTAATTATAATATTTCAAAGGTCTCTAAGTTTTGAGAAAATGTTAAATTGTTAACTATATTTTGGAAAAAAGAATAAATTATCTCTAACATTTAAAAAAAATGTAAAATTAGTCTCTCTCATCAGTCAATTGACACTTAAACTTAATGGATAATATGAAAAGACTCAGTTACCCTTGGACTCTATTAAAATAAATAAAAAGACCATTATGCCCTTCCATAGTTAAAGATTATAATATTTTAAAGGTGCCTAAGTTTTGTCTGTTTTAATAGAGTCTAAGAGTTAAATGAGTCTTTTCACGTTGTTTGTTAGGTTTGACTGTCAGTTGAGTAATGGAAGGGACTGATTTGATATTTTTTCAAAACATTAGGGATGATTTAATCATTTTTTGAAATATAATTAAAAATTTGACTTTTTCATAAAACTTAGGGACCAAAATAATTTTTATCCTATTAAAAAAAATAGTATTCTTAACTTACAAAGAAAAATCTCAAGTTTATCAAGATGGTTACCAAAGGCTCAGTTTGTTACATGAGTTTGAACTAGGTTTGGATAATATCTAGCCCAAACCCTTATTTGGCAAGAGTCATGGGATTGGAAAGCCAATCCTATGCTTTTGTTTTTGTGTTTTTGTTTTTTGTTTTTTTTTTTTAATCCAACTATGGTGAATATATTTAAACCAACCATAACTCATGAGATAAAGCAAGGGACGACGTGTCCCTCTCCTTATCATCTTTTTATTTATTTTTCTTTTTTTTTTTTTTTTAAAAATAATGTTAAATTATATTAAATAAATATACATTAAGTATTTCTAAAAATAATATTTTTATATTAATTATAAAATAATTGTTATTTATTTAAAATCGATAATATAGAGTTGTATGTATTTTTTGAAAATAATTTAATGTGTTATGTTATTTTCAAATTAATTTAAGTATTTTAAATATAAGATATATTTATTTTATTCATATTTTTTAGTTCAATCCCAATCTCTATCAAACAAAAAAGAGTACTATTTTCATCAATCTCATAGTGCACTAAACACATCATAGTATTAATTTATCCAATCTAATTCAGTTTAATCCATCTAATCACATCAAAATAATCTAAATCAATTCCGCATGTTAAAGGTCTCAAAGAGTAATAAAAATACTAACTTGTTGATGAGAAATTATATTGCTTACGTCAAATAATTGGCATTATGCTACGAAAGGTGCTGACTCAATTTCAAAGGCATATCAAATCTGACTTGGCATTTCAAACCAAGATGGGTCATTGGCCCTTTTCCCATAAAATTGGACTATAGAAATGAGAGTTGTATAGGCCTCGCATTACAAAGTGGATCGCAAAAAATCCGTTTTAAACTGTATATATATATATATATATATATGTAGTGGTCAAAGATTCCTCGGCTCAAAATGAAAGTCCAAACTTTGTTGTGATAGATTGTCCAGTACGTCAATGGATCCAAGCTAATGGTCCAATGCATGTTATAAGAGGATAGCTCAGCAACTTGATTGATTCAGACCAAACAAGGTATGTTTCATTAAATGGGGATTAATTACTCTTAATGAATGAGGTTTAAATCAATTGTAACGGAAGTTGCATTAACTCTGTAACTAACATAACATTAACCATAGCATTTAACTCTGTAACCAATATAACATTAGCCATAACATTTATTTTATAACGGACATTATAATTACTTTACAATAAGTGTGTATGACACATTTTTCACTTATAAATAGAAACTTCATTGAAAGGAAAAAGTCATCCCAACTCACTTGTTCATTTATTACAAGTCATTTGAGGTTTCTCATTTTCCTCTCTTGTTTCTTCATTCTTCCACTTTAGATTTAGAGTTCCTATGTGATAAATTTAGTGTAGTGGCGTGTAGGTTCATGTCTAGGAAAGGTTCTGACTATGAAAGATTTGGTATTTAATTGTATTCATTGTGACTGATCTATTTTTCTTGAGAATTTACCTAATGTATTATTCACGGTCTACTTGCACTGTTCTATTATACGGGGTTTGCCCACTGATACTTAATATTTTAGTGTTCCTACTTCGTCTAATCTTCAGGTCAAGACGGTCAAGGTTTCGATAGTCTTCTGTTCTGCCCTTTTTTTCGGCACACTCCTACTAGTTCGATGACGCTCTACAATTACTGCACTCTCATACATGACGATCAATTTACTGACTTGAGCGTCGAAGTGTCTTTAGCGTTCACCCCACCGGTGTCAAGATTACAGACGTTCTTTTTATTTGATTCATGCAGGGCACAAGTTGCTAAGTTCCAAAAAAGTTGATTGACGAGACCCATTCAAAATCAACATAATGTAGAATTCATCCACTGCAATATATATATATATATATATATATCTGAAAGGAAACAAATAGATTAAAGTCATCATGCAAATAATGTTTTTCACATATCATACACCAAAAGAATACTGGCTCTATGAATAATTTATATTTTATTGATGATGAAATTTTACTATCTTAGTAAATTGAGAAATGTCTTTATTTAGGATTATGCTATCTTAACTTGAATTTGTGACTTAATTTTTTTAACTTCAACGTCTAATCAATTAATCTACATCTCCGTTATATCAATATCTTAAAAAACGATGACTTAATGACAATGGTATGTTAAGTACAAGCCAACTAAAGATTTTTAGGTCATAAAACGTTGATAATTTAGCAAAGATGAATTTATTCGATGAAAAGGCTTCAAGCTCAATGGAAATCCTGAACAAATGACAGTGCAATTTACTGATTTTTTCAAATAATTCCCTCGATTAAAGAGTGGGGCAACCTTCTACCGATACACCATGAGCTGTAGGGCACTGTGCAAGGGGACAGTCATCTCCCACATCTAAACCCCACCAATTAACTCCATATATATCATTTAACTGTAGAGCTATACTTGCTAAGAGAGCTCGAAAGGCAATTCCCATGTCGAGGCCATATCCCAATATATAATTGCACTTTGCCCACCAATCTTTATACCTCCTATACACAATGGCATTGAAAAAAAAACCCCACAATCATCCATGACCAGTAATTCACAGCCCCATATGATGGCAATCCTATGACACCTCCAAAAATAATCGGTATGCTAATGCTTTCAATCCATTTTTTTTCAGGAAAATACTTTATCAAAGCCCGAACCAACAATGGTGGAATCGCACCGATGAGGAAGAAATAGAAGAGTTTTGAGTACATAGCATCAGGATAAAATACACGCCATGGACCAATTAAGCCCCAAACCATGGAGTTATCATAGATAAAACGCAACCCAGGACACGTCCACGGACTACCCTTAGGTAAATTTTCTGGGTCGCAAATATTTTCAACAGTTGATATCAACCACCAAAATGTTGAGAAATTTGCTACAACCGAAATGATTGTTCCAGTTAATTGTGCCACGAACATTGACATAGGGGCAATCTTCATGTAATGAGCCATTTTAAGTTCAGAAATAAAATAAAGAGCATGAGACATAGCACCGTTACTAAATGCTTTGAAAACCAGGGTTGCTATTGGCTTGCCCTGATAGATGTATCCTATCAACATTTGTGAAATATAGTTCAGCTGAATAACCTGCGAAACATTTGGAGATGAATTAAAAGACTAAAAGATGATAAATTACATTAATTGAATGATAGAGCTAAATATAAAAAATTAATTAGACAAGGAAAAATACTTACCTGGCCTGTGGTAGCTTGAACTACACCCATAGGAAGAAGAAAAATCATCACTAAGAGACATGCTAACAAGACACCCCAATATGGAAGTTGTAACTGCTCCTTAAATTTTATGCATTGGAACATATCCAAGCCAAGTACTGAAAATAAAATTGCACAAAACCACCATTGAGGAACAGGATTGTATTTCTTCATTAGCCTGTTGTGGACATCTTCACAGTTGCTGTTTTCACTGCCATATGCTTTTCTTAAGTTGTCGCCAAGCATCCCTGTTCCGGGATGTTGCCAATGAAGAAACATAAATTGCATAACAGAGCTGATGCAAAATCTAATTTAAGCTAAGAGAGGGCATTACCTTCCATGAAAAACAATAAATTCAGAAAGAGAAGCTGCGACAGAGGCAAAGCCAAACCCAGTTCCAAACAGGTACAAAGTACTAATATACAAATTTGAGTAGCTTTCATAACCCTTTAGATTGAATGTGAGATCAGTCCCATTGATAACTTTTGTAATATTATAAGCCTAACCATTTTTGTCGAAAAGATTCAAAGAGCTAAAAGGAAAATGTCTGGCATTGTTTGAATTAGTCCAATACGCAATTGGGCATACTATGTAGAGAAATATTATGAATCCAACTGATGTATTAATGATTGTGGAAAGCGGGTAAGCGAGTGGATTTCCATTATAAGATATTGCATTCCAATCTATGGCGAAGGAACCAATGCCAAGGCCTTGGCGACCAGAGCCAATAAGCTGAGCTACGACAGAGTCTTTCCAGAACCAGCAAACAACAGAGAGAGCCTGGTATTACAGCATAGGCAAAAGCTAGCAACTGCAACTACAAAAAAAAACTGAATTCTTGAAATCCCTCTTTTAGGCCTTCTTTCAACAATGTGCAATGCCCTAAATATTAAAAAATCTTGGTTAGCTTTCAAGCATGCAAATACTCACACAAACACATGCTCATTAACACCTGAGGGAATACCTGTAGGAAGATATGTCCAACAAGGTGAAAGGGTACCACATGTAGGGATTATTTACCAAAAACTTCATAAAGATTCCCGCGAACCCATAACCAATCAGCTGTAGCATCAGTGCATCACCAGTCATAGATGTTATATGACTACAACGGTGGAGCTGAAGTTTTTTCACAAAGTTTACACAAAAAAATAAATAAAATGTAGACCAATACCTGGGTTGTCAGAGCTAATAGTAATCCAATCCAAAAATTTATATACTTCTTATAGTAGAATTTTCTTATTGCCGTAATATATATACTGTAAGGATTCTCTATTCCAGAGTTGACCATAATAGAGAGCAGGACATGTTCTTTAATGTTGAAAGGTCCTGGATTCATAGAGAAGCTCCATCTTGTTCCTGGAATTTTCACAGGTTTAGATGGAAGTGTTGCTGCCATCATTTTACCGAAGAAGAGAAGCAGCAACTGTGAACAGCTACCCGAGAGGCTGATCACGTTCTGACGATACAAGAATAACTGTGTCAAAATAGATAGAATGACACATGTAATGGGTCCTAAAACCCAAGTGCGAAATGTTAAGCCAGGCATAATTGGGTCGTCCGTGACAGGAATGGTAAGCCTCACTTGCTCTATTGGAGAGTCATTGATGATTTCATCAGAGTCTGTCAAATATTAAGATCAATGACAATTCATCAGACTATATATATATATATATATATATATTAAATTAAACCTACTAAATCATATTGCTGTAAGTCAACTGATAATATTCAATTTATTCTTTTTTTCTGTCCTGCATATGTATTTTAAAATTCATACTCACAACAACAAAGTAACAAAAAGCAACATTCGAAATATATTAAAATTTCAACCAATGAATTAAACTATAACTATTGCAGCGATATTTATTATTGAAATGATAAAACATACCTTCGTTCTTTTGAAATCTCTTATTTTTCATGGTCAATTAGATGAATATTCAACTTCTCTATTTAAAAAAGTTAAATTGATTTTTAATTTCTGTTACTCATATTAATAGAAATAAACAAATCAACTTACCATATATATAAATTTACCTATTCAATTTAAATGCAATACATAATTTTTATTAATAGACCTAATAATTTGAAAGTTAAAACGCACTAACTATAGAATTATTATATATATATATATTAATGTACATAAATGTCATCAATTTGCTATTGACTCTTCTATATTTACTATTTTTCCCTTAATGGCTTAAAAATATTACAGTAAAAAACAAATAGGTGACAATCCAACTTTTATGAAATTATAGAATCTGATTTTTTTTCCCCATTCTTACGGTAAATAAAACTAAACACAATGATATCTAATTTGTTTAGTATTTTGATAAATTAATTTTAAGATAAAATAATTGTTTTCTTTTTTTGAAATATTAGGGATTTATTTACTTAGATTGACAAATACAGAAAAATAGTAGTTAAGAGAAATATATATACAAGTAACTTTCTACTGTCATACTCAGCAATTCTAATGTAAACCATAACTATTGCTACGACATTCATTATTGAATGATAGAACATACATTCGTTCTTTTAAAATCTCTTATTTTTCATTGTGAAACAGATGAAGATTCAACTTCTCTCTATTTTAAAAGGTTAACTTAATTTTCAATTTCTATTACTCATATTAACAGGAATAAACTTATCAACTTACCATAATATTATCAATTTGCTATCAAATCTTCTATATTTAATATATTTCCCTTAACAGCTTAAAAATATTATTGCAAAAAATAAATAGGTGATAGTTTGACTTTTACGAAATCATAGAATTTTTTTTTTTTCCATTCTTAATGTAAATAAAAACTAAACACAGTGACATTTAATTTAATTAGCATTTCAATAAATAATTTTTAAGATAAAATAATTTTTTTTTTTTTTAAAAGAAAATATTAGGGATCTATTTACTTAGATAGACAAATAGAGAAAAACAACTATTAAGAGAAATATACATACAAGAAACTTTATAGGGTCATACTTAGCAACTGTAATGTAAAATAAAATATTAGTAATTATAAATTATGTGAATCAATTTATAATTATCAATTTAATCTCAATATCATTCTAAATAGAATCATATGAATAATTATAGCATAAAATGAAAAGTTTATAAATTATTCTCAAATCAAATTAACTCATGTTTGAATATGACCAGGATCTGGTATTGATCCATATTTTACCAAATCAAGGAATTTTAAGTAAATATCAATATTATGATTCCCAATATTTCTATAATTTTGAGGAGCCAGTTAGGAAGTCAAAAATCTGGCACAGGTCAAAGTATACCCATAATGATAGAACATAAATTATTAAAATGATAGAACATACCTTCGTCCATTTGAAATCTCTTATTTTTCATGGTCAAATAGGTGAAGATTCAACTTCTCTCTATTTTGAAAATGTTAACTTGATTGTTTATTTCTGTTACTCATTTTAACAGGAATAAACTGATCAACTTACTATGATGTTATCAATTTGCTATCAAATCTTCTGTATTTAATATTTTCCCCTTAACAGCTTAAAAATATTATTGCAAAAAACAAATAGATGACAATCTGACTTCTACGAAATCATAGAATCTTTTTTTTTTTTTTAATCCATTCTCATAGTAAATAAAACTAAACACAGTGATATTTAATTTGATTAGCATTTCAATAAATAATTTTTAAGTAAAATAATTGTTTTTTTTTTTTTTGGAAATATTAGGGATCTATTATAAGAGTAAAAACATTTCTACTATGGAAACATTCCCAAATCAACCTACAATCCTAATAAATTATTTAATTCAAAGCTTCCATAAATTCATTTATATGCATTCATTTTATATAAATCAGGGACACCATCCATCAAGTTCTTAGCTTCCAGAACTAATTTTTATTACAGAACAGCTGTAGTTTTCAGTCATTCAACAGAAACAGATCAAAAACTTTTTATTAGTTGAAGCAAAATTGAATTTTACATCAAAAGGAAGTTTGTTAGATCATTTTCAGCTGTGTTAAAAAGAAGAGGGAAACATCCATTTACAAAATGTAGTACCAGAAGGAGATAAATGCAGCAATCCCACTTAATATACAAAGTCTGTCCAGCCTGCTTTCATTTCTCATCTTCTCCTCTTTTAACTCACTTTGCACTTTCGAATATAAATGACATGACTCCAGAACCTCACTGTAGTTTTTGCTCCGACGGCAACTCAACGCTTCCTTGAGAATCAGTAAACTGTTTCTTCCATTAACATGAGCACCTTCCATGTCTTCCAACTGCATGCTCAGCTCTGTTAACTTGAGAGTTGTTTGAACACCCTCCCCCTCAGTGTGAACGACTCTGAACTTCATGATAAGTATGCATTCAACAACTTGACATGGAAGAATGTATTTGGCAGGAAGAACAGATCCAAAGCGTATCACAAAGTCCTTGTCTGTTGGCCAATGCCTCTGCCCACCAAGAGGGCTCCAGCTAGCAAGATTAGCAGCTTGCTTTATCTTTTTGTTTACGACAATCCAACTAAGCCGGAGTCCATCACGAAGCTCTTTCCAAAGCTTCCCATCTTTTCTTTCTTTCTCCATGGAGGAAATAGGTGGAAGACCATCAGAAACCGAAAGTGTAACTTCACCTTCATTGTCATCATCCCCAGTTGCATAGGTAAGAAGATCAATGCGAAACGGGCAGTTGTAAAACCAACCATTGAATCCATTAGCATTGGGAATGCCCGATAGAACTTTTGAACATATTGCTTTTTCTTTATATCTGATATCTACAATAGAAACAAAATCCGACGGAGAAATACTTTCAAATTCTTCCATATCACCATAGTACTCAGCTTCAGTCCATTCTCCTGGATACTCAAGATAGTTATTCCAATGGTACTCGGCAACTTCCTTGTTGACAATAAGAGGAAAACAATCTGCATAGAACTTCCTAAATCCACCAATAGAAGATATCAAACTTTTGACATCCTCCCTATTAGTTGAAGGCCACATCGATGAACACACATTTTCCCACAATCTCTCCTCTTTCGAGATGGAACAAAATGCAGCACAAGCACATGCTGCATTAGCCAAAGTCGGGCCATCCAGACGCCTCAGTATGTCATAAAAGAGATCACTGCTCAACGAAGCCATGCTCCCCACTGGTGCAACCGACATGGTAACTGAACTGAACTCTGATCAAAATATAAACACTCTCAGTAACATAGTACGCAAATACGACAGACAAGAAATTTACACACACAACAATCATCAAAACTTTCAAAAAAATTAGCTCAAGAGAACAAACAGAAATCCACTTCTTTTATATACGGGACTAATACAACAAAGCAAAAGGTTATCTCTAACTTTTTCAGGTCAACAAAAATTATCAAGCCATGAATCAATTGCTGCTTTGGTTGATCCCAACAAGTAATATTTCGTAGGTTTTACCAACAACCACACTAAAATTGTAACCTAACAGACTCAAATTGAGTACATAACTAACTAACATCGATAATTCCGAGAAGTCTATAAATACAACCAGAGTAGGGTTTTGGACAAGGCAACAGGTTCCGGTTCAAGTACCATGCCAAAACAATTGTGATCCAAGACAAAACTATGTCAACGGCAAAGTCATAATGTCACAAAATACAGTGTCCACTCAATTTATCATAGCAGATCAGCGGACAAATTCGACGAGATACAGGTAGTAAAATACAAATTGACAAATTGTAATTGATCCGTATGCCGAGAAAAGCCGACGACAAATTATAGCGAGATAGGGAGAGAAGTTCACTCACCTCATAAACCGAAGACGGAAGGCCGAATCCGATATTTGGAGGATGATTGATTAGAACAAGAAAAAGAAGAAGAAGGGTTTACGGGTCATTGTCTTTGGAACCGGATTTTGTCTTTCTCGGGTGACATATACCATGTCCGTAATCATGATCACGGTGTGAAATCCACGATACTCTGCCTCCAACCAGTGAGTGATTCTAGTCCATTGATATTCTACCTTTACTATGTCTGCTCACAGGATATCCATCCATATTGAGCGGACCCACCACCCACATATCCTAATATAATTTTAATTTTACACGTATCTCAACTTCGAATTTAATTTAATTTTGCCATCTAATAATTTGATTAAAGGTTAGGATATCAATTTAAAAATTTGATACATTCATCAATTTTAATTGGATTTCATGATTAAAAAAACGATTATAGATTTAAGGTATATATATATATACCTAATTTGAATACTTTATGCATTTTTTAATATCTAAATTTTGAGAAAATAAAGCGTACAAAGACTCTGTCAAACTGATTAATTTTACCATTTTGATCCAACAATATCACACTTGAAAAAGTCTTCACCTTATGATGATAATTATATTTGGTTTGTTAGGATGTTAGACAAGATTTCTAAATAATTAAATGTGATTTGGATGTTAGACAAGATTTTTAAACCTTTACAAGACAACGAAAGGACCAACTTAATTAATTATATACTTTAAAAGCAAAATCACCAATGCTCCATTGATTGATTTGTAATTCACACAACAAAACTAGACACAACCTTGTAGTTGATTCTTCTTGTGTCGAAAGCTTGAATTTACATTTATTTGTTGAGTTAACGGCTAAACTCCAAGTCTGGTAGAGGCTGGATGTTACTTGTTTCGATTAGGCACTTTAAAGTTTTAATGCCCACTACATCAAAAGTCGATATTGAAATTGAATGATTTTGTAGTGTTATTCTAGAATGTACTACCGCCGGGTCCATTAATTAATGATGTTCACAGAGCTACGGAAATTGCCATAAGAGTACATGGATTTGTCGGCGTACAATGCGCCTCGCAACAAGACTTGATTTCAAGGTTCATGTGCCATTGTTGTTATAACTTAGAAGAGACACCTTATCCTTTGTCAAAATTACTATTTAGTAATGTGACTAGAAAGTAATAAAAAAAAAACAACCTGTTGTCTTTAATATTAAATATGATATTTTAAAACAATGTTATCTTACATTATTTTGACAAGATAATAATTCATCAAGTTGCATTTTCAAATTTATTTACTCAACCCAAGTTTTTTAGATAAAAGAAAAAATTAAAACCAATGCACAAGTATTTTTCAAGTTGTATAAATTAAATGTGTGTGAATATTCATTTAATATCATTAACAACTGAGTAATAAAACCATTTCAATGTCAAACCATCAATTTCAGAAGTTGTCTATGTTTTGAAGTATATTTATATTTACGCTTTCATACAACACACACTTAGCTTCGACAAAATAGAGTTGGGTGGAAACAGGTTGTTTTGTAAATATCAATGCTAGCTGTTTTTAGTTTGACCTCATGGGAACCAAATGAGGGAATAGCTATGCTAATATACATTATACCCTAACACAATATTATGATATAAATTCGGATAAGCATGCACCAAGTGGAAAAAGAAAGCAAGTTTGACCAAAACTATCAAAGGACTATTGCTTCCCCGACTCAAAATTTGCATGCAATAATTTCAAGAAAATGACCCAAGAACAATAAAGGGCTAATCAAAACAATTGCCGTCCAAATCAAATGATCTGGACTCAATTGCATAGACTAAAAAAGCAGGAACAGAAAAGCATTAGTTGACCTAACAAGCGTGCAAAGATATTAAAGTAATGGATCACTTCACACTAGTATGTGATTGAAGTTGGATTAGTATTACAAAATTAAACTTGGTTGAGGGGGTGTGAGGTTAAATCGTAAAGCCATTGTGACATTGGACCAGCGCACGAGGAAGTGATCACTGCTCGAAAACGACACCCATCCCGTAATCACAGGTTTCCTGCGTAGTTGCACCTGCCATTAATTATTGAACTCTATCGTGTCGTGGCACTATCAGTTCTTCCTCCTATTTTCAATTTTCTAATTAAAAAGTCACATATTTAAATTAAAAAAAAAAAAAAAAAGATCCCCAAAGAAAAGGTAATATATAAAATTGGGATAATAAGGAATGATAAAAGTACAATCATAAATTGACCAACTGATAATCAAAAGAAGCAGTGCATAGTTTGAAACTTGAACTAATAATTAAAGCGAAGACCTAGTACAAAATTGTGATATAACCTTATGCATCGGATGGTTTGTCGGTAGCATCAGCATCGGAGAGAGATTTCATGCGGTCTTCTTCATCGGCGTCGTCGGGATCGCGAGCAGGGTCGGACTTCGCCATGGCGGCCCGAGCCTTGTCGAGAAACGGCTTGAAAGCAATCTCGATGGCAAGCCAACCAAGTGCCAGGGCTCCAAACACCGTTACCGCTCGTTTCATCTTTCTCGACTGACCTCTGATCCTTTACGGTGCAACTTGCAAGGAAACGGATCTTTTATTAGGTGAAATCAATTTTATAAACGAGTAGAGGTTTTGAAAATGAAAGTGAAAAGCACTAGACTAGTATGAAGAATCCCCCGTTTGAATTTTGAAATTCATATTTACACGATCCATTATTTTACTTTTGGGCTCCTTGGAACAAGCCCCATACGATTTGTTGGACTTTTTCATTACATACCCAGTTAGTTTCTGAAAGGGCATCCTCTGTCATTTGATAATCAATAAGCGTGTTTTTTTTTTTTTGGGAAAACGATTAAAGACATACTGAGCGCAGACTCTGCGGTGTATCAAACCTTTTCTAATTTAAAATCATCTCTTCCACTCACAAATCCTGATTACCTATAATAATAATAATAATAAATAAATAATTTCTTACCTCATTTAATAAAAAGAGAACAAATCAATCCTCCCACGTAGACCCCAACAATAAAGTCTCCAAAGTCAACTGACAAAAACACTTTCGAAAAGGGAGAAATAAATTAGTCTCAATGAAATGGAATATAGGTGATCGAAACTATCAAATACCGAAAGATGATTCTAGACCTAGGTATCAACATCAAAGAGGAACACATTCTCATTGAAACTACAATTTATTTTACAGGCAGAGCCAACACAGAACTAATGATTTGAACATTTTTCTGCTCCGAATAATTCTGATCCGTATAAATTACCATACCAGTTAAAGAATTCTAACATCTTCTAGGACTATCACTTATAAAATTTATGTTCTTCATATGAGTTGTGTGACTTTAAGATTGCGATACTCCAAACTAGTTAACTGTCAACGCAAATGCGCCAGAACTTAAATGTTCTGGTTGAAAAATACTGGTAAGCAATAAGTAATAGATCATTTGCTAATTAATTACTGTCCTTTGCAATAGTATTATATGAAACTAAACAAAGGAGCGAAACTCGAAAATCATGAACAAGCCTAACCCCAGGCAAAATGTGGAACACAATCAGAATGATAATCACTCCTTTCACGTCCCTATGATCAACACCAACATACTCTCCTACAACATAGATGTTTACACAACCAGGTGTAGCAAAAATTGGAATCGATGCAACATATTTTAACGGCCACGACCACGCCCGCGACCACGTCCACGGCCCCGGCCACGTCCCACTCCAGGCCTCCCTAAATTTTCGAAACATAAGAAAGTTTTACATCCTTAGTGATCATGAAAACTAAGCTTGAATAGAAATAATCTCAACATGAATACAATTTTTTAATATACGAAATATGAAAATACCAGCAGTAGGCTTCTTGGGCTTGACCCTAGGTGTCTCTTCAACCAGCAATGTTTCAAGATTCAAGCTGTCAGGAAGAATATAATAACGGATGTTGTTACCCCGGACACTAAGGTGATCCAAAGTCACTGGATTTTTCCCCTTTAGTGTAAGCTTCACTGTTTTCAAATGCGTATTCATGCTGATGTCAACACCTGTAATAAACAGCAAATCCATCGGTCAGAGCACTAACATCTTCCATTTATGTATACAGAGCAACTAATAAATCAACTGAGAAAACTGTACAATGTGGGTGTCTATCTGGTTATAGTCTTATAGAAATATATACAATGTGAGCGTCACTCAAGTTATTATATGACATCAAGGCATACATATGATGCAACAACACAGGCACTGACTAACTCAACAATACATGAAAGAAACTCTAATCACAATTACACACAACCACAAAGGAATGCAGCTCACCTTAATCTAGAAACCCATCAATAACAAAAGTAAAGTCATCAAATTAATGCAATGGCAACCCAACACAACCACCATAGAACCCGCTCCCCCTCCTCTATATCTCTCTTCAACCCAAAAGTTGAAAAAAGTGAAGAAAGGAAAAAGGAACACAAGCATATAGAGTTTGGCAAGCTTGCCTGCGGATAAGTTTATAGGGTTGATAGCCAATGGTGCAATGGTACATAAAAGTTTTTGTGCCTTCTGAGTGTTTGAGCATATTTATCCATGCATGAGTGCCCATGTTTAGGAGAGAGATGAAGAGAACATTCTAACAAGAGAAAATTTTTTTAAAATTATCTACAAGGGCAAGAAACAGAGGAAAATGTACTGGGTAAGAGGTCATGAGGAAATATAGCATATTGTGCTTGTGCTTAAGAAAAAATGCCAATTGGACGCTGGTTTTACATATAATCTTCCATTTTTCAAAACATTATGTTCAACCTTCTAACTTCATTTTAAATGAAACAAGTTTCTTTTGCCTCCATGAACAAGGCAAATCTCAATTGCAAAAGGTAGCAACTTCATCAACCTCCAGCAAGGGAAATCAAGCACAACATATCATTTGCCTCTAAGTTGACTGGACTATGATGTAATTACAGAGCTATGAACTCATGTGCATTCATCAACTAAAAGGTTTCATGTAGTTTCAGGATTATCTTACTTCCTCATAAATCTCCTTTAATAGATGAAACAGTGATTCATCAACTGCAGAAATCACAACTTTGTAATATCTTTAAGTGAAGGTGAATCCAAAAAGCAACTTCCTCACACAAAGGGAAAGAGTCCAAAGTTTTAATATTGTAAAACCTATTTAGAAAGGGCAGTTTTTAAGGCACTTTCATTGTCAAGTGCAAACTGAAGGCATCACATTCGAGAGTACTGCTTGGCACCAGTCCCATTTTTTAAAGAAAAGAGGAAACACTATAAATGCTTCAGCCCAATGAATGGAGGCCATAGATGGCTAAAAACAATCAGCATCTTGACATGGAAAAATCTTTCAATCAACAGAACTATGCACTTAAACATTGCTGTCGGCTTGGGTTTTAACAACACCATTAAGCAGAAATGAATAGATAAACCATAGTATCACTGATTGGAATTTACACATCCTAATTTTGGGCCATGCTCCTAATGTGAAGGACCGATATTGTGCATGGTAACTATAAATGGTGCACATTTATCTCCAATAACCAATCAGTATATTAAAATATCAAACAGGCTATTCATTGAACAAATTTATCTTTGAAGTAAGTGATGATTCTAAAAGGTGGAAGGTATACTAAAAAGGAGTGAAAGCATTGAGGAGTATACAAATGCAGGGTCATCTATCTCATATTTTTTCCATACAGAAAATATAAAGCAAATAAAGGACTGCTATTCCACATTAATTAGCCCTAAGAAATCTCATTTTGACTTATTGTTGTTATATTAGGTCCCTCCTTTCATGTAGATAAATCAACTTGTTCCAAAGTATCACACACCATAGCACGTTCTATTAAGCAAACTCCAAATTTCACTAAAATTTTGATGAGAAGAAACCTACATACTTTTCCTTTTTTCCAGCAAAACAATATGCACAAAACCTACAAAATAGGGAAAAAAAAAAAAAAAGGAAACGGGCCTAAAGCCTCCAATTATTCAAAATTCTGCTGCCTCTTTAAACGGAAAAACTATATAATTTCAAAAATCGAAATTTCCACGGTCCATACACTTTGATTCTCATCTAATAACCCAAGCCAATCTTAAAATGGAGAATTTCTTAACTTGTTTATTGTTACAAACAAAGCAACAAATAACCCAAAAGAGGAAAAAAAAAAATCAACTTTGAAACAGCCCCGTCTCTCTTCACCTCTACCTTCCCAAGCGTTATTGGTTTGAAAAGGCGAAAGATTACTCTGACAAACATCTCACAGAAAATTAAACAAAAGAAGTAACAAAAGCAGACTATTCAAGCATCTAATAAAACGAAACTAAGAACTGCATCTAAGCAAAAGAGAAAAAAAAAAAGTAGGGTTTAACAAAACCCTAGATAAATTAAAGCTTAAAACACAACGAAACTGCAAGTGAACTAGAACGAGAAAGAGAAAGAGAAAGTAACCTGTGATGGTTCCGTGAACTATGGTCCCATTTTTGAGCTCAATCGAGACAGTCTCATTGTTCAACTTCATCAAAAACCTGTTCATTTTCAGATCGAATAATTAGCAACAAAAACAAATCACCATGACGATAACAGAAAGAGGGAAAAGCTAGTTGTCGTTAGTGACCTGACGAGCTTCATTGTGACCAAAGCTAGGGCTTCCAACCAAAACAGAAGACCAACTCTACCCTGCGAAGCGGGAACTGCTGCTTTGCTTTGTGTGTGATCTGATTTTTCAGGGCTCGTCCTAAGAGGGCCGCTTTTTAGCTCAATGAACCGGCGTCGTATTCTAATTACAACCCTTTTATTTCACAATACACCCTATAGTTTGTCATAATTGCCTGTCAACGCCAACACCATTGCGATTTGCAACCAAAAATTTGATTTTTCAATGTCTAAATTCTAATGCGTGTACGTGGCTTAGAGAACAGTATCTAGTTATTTTTTCGATATCATTGACAAATGTTAATGCGTCATATTAAGTACTGTAATTATTTGAGCAATTATATGATTAGAATGAATTATAATAATCTCATGTTTCACACTATAAATAAAATTTTTTAAAAAATATAAAATGAAATTCTGAAAAGAAATGCAGTAATAACGTTGAGATATAATACCAATTATTCACTTGTGTTAGAATACTAGAATAAAATGACTTTGTCCTAATCAAGTATATAAATTTTGGTAGTCTACTCATTGCTTATGAATATAATAATATAGATGGTGTAAGTTAAATTACTTTCGTTTTACTTATATGTCAGAATATATCTTAATAATTTAAATATTTATTTTTTTCCAAACTTTAAATATTAATTTAATCAGATGATAGATAACTTTCTAATTTAGTATATTCATTTCATCAAATGAGAAGACTGAGATGTTCGTCGTTAAGATCTATATACCTTTTTTGCTTATAAGATTAATTACTTCAAAGCAAATATAAGAACAGAAGCGGGGGATGCGGCCCTCCCTTCAAAAATTATGATGACACAGACCAGAGAATATGTGTAAAAAAGAACGTTAATATACTTTTGGTGGATAGCCCTAGAGCCATTATATTGTCACATGTACCATCTACGTATTACTAATTCGTGAGGTTCAGAAACAAGTTTCAAAGACTCAAAAACATAATCTGCACATGAAACCCAAATGCCAGTCTTGACTCTTGTGCTTCCAGTGACAACCATTTGTAATGTATTACTTTGAAGCTGCCAGAACCGATTATCCTTCCACCTGAAACATAAATCCCATTCAGATTCGTTTATCAAAAATGAGTACGTCGAGTTTACATCCCCATACAATAGCAATTGGCAATTAATAAACTCTTTACCTTAAATGTTACACCCTACATCTCATCCTCTGCCGCAGGCACCGCGACGATCGTTCTCTTCGGATTTTCATAGCTTCTTAACTCGCCTATTGAAGTCGAGAAGAAGCATCCTGTAAACAATGCGTTTGAATTTCATTGTTAGCTGGGACATTGTCAGGAAAATTAGTGATATTAGGAGTTTGAACTATTAATTATCAAACAAAATGTGACTACAAGGAAATTAATTACCATGAGGAAAAGAAGCAAGTGACTTGCCACATGCACCTTTAAGCAACTTTGCATCATCAGAAAACGCCACAAATCCATCATCAGTAATTCCCCAATAGAGGGAAACTCCGTCAAATTGATCCTGTTGCATGATACTTAGACTTGACCGATGATCAGACTAACATGCAAAACAAAATCAGTAATTGGGCATTAGTGATTATATAAATCACTTACAGAAGCCACAAACACAGTGGAGGTGGAGTTGTCTAACGGAAGGAAGGCAAAATTCCCTACAAGTTGGCTAAGCTTATGGCTGGCAGTGTAGGGGGGCTCGGTCACGCTGTGCTTTGTAAGCTTCAATAACCAAACCGCATCATTTGCAGACTTGAATAGACCATGCTCTTGTTATAAGCTTCCCAAGTTATCAAGCCTCGCCTCAAACAGGCAAAAAACATCATCCTTCAGCCCAAATGATCTGCAAACCAACTGATAAGAATAGAAAAAGAAAGAGATTGATGTATGATCAAAGACAAATCAGAGGAAGATTCACAGAGAAACCTCCATTAACACAGCTAAGAGAAAGTGTTGCTCGAACAGAGAACTGTATGTTTCTTGAATATTGTTGTATATATACAAATAACATTGATTGATCCTTTTATATATCAAGAATCATTCCCTAACCACCTAAGAGTACATTGGCGGGAAAATAACCACTAGCTGCCGCATCAGCTTAACAGAAACGTGGATACACAAGTATTGTAGTGAAACCTGCGCTTTGATTCCCTGCATGTTCTGCTTCCAGACATGTTACAGTAACACCAACAAATATAATTACTGCCGATTTACATTTAAAGCTAGAATCAAATTGTATCTTAATTATCATGGTTCCATCAACCGACAATAATGCATGTTTGAGTCATATGTTAAGCGGTATTTAAAATATATATATCTTAATTTAAAAATATGTGAATTTTGCATTAAAATCAAATATATAGTTTTTTCCATACAGATCTTTACCATTTTATTATAGAATAAGTTGTATGGTATAATTCAAAATCAGGGAAAATGGAAGTCCAAGGCAAAGTGAATCAAAGACGAATAGCTGACTTTGGGTCCACAAATCAGACGTGACCATCATGCAAACCAATCAAACATGAAATCACGCGTTCCATGGGCGCCGTGGACCCCAGTGATTATATGCACGACAAAATTTATACGGAGAAATCTGAAATCCCACGACTGGCCATTCAGATGTAATATAAAGTTTTTTCATTCGTCCGTGAACAACTTCGACTTTGGAAGATGACCGATCCATCTATCTCCATCATCACAGATGCATCTTCATTTTGTTTCGACACACCCCAGTCCCCAAAAAGAAAAATTTCTGCTCCGACGAATTAGATCTAAACCATCTCCAATATCTCTTGACCAAAACTATTTTTATCATTAAAAAATATAACATTCATTCTAATATTATAATAATTTCTATGATTATAAGAACTTGTAATATAGTATACGACTTGAAAGCATGTTCAAAATTTTCAAGAATAAAACACAGAAAACCAATCGATCTGCATGCACACTACGGTCAAGGTGGCTTCAGCCATTATAAACCAGAAACTAGCCGGAACCTGATTCCCATGACAGCCCAAAAAAGCTATACGCACCTTTAACATATATAGAGCGAATGAGTGATATCTATTAGAAAATTTGAGGTCACAAATAATATGATTAAACCTGGGCAGCAGAGGAGACTCGTTGTCATGAGTGTATGCCAAGTGAACATGGTCACCGATTTGTATGGACCCAGGCGGGGTGGCGTTAAACTCCACGAACCGGTTCAGCAATGCCTTTGCTGATATTTTGTCCGACGTACTACGGTTCCTGGCAGTCACCAACTCCCTTGGTGGACTCACTCTCTCACTGCTGAACCCTCCTAACATGATTTCTTCTCTCTTCAGAATTATGAGTTTGACTTTGTGCTTGTAACTGGCACTTAATTACGCTTACAAAAGGACAGAGAAGCCAAAGACTCAGAAGCCAAGGATAGAGTTGTTCTTTTCAAATATATTGATTACTAATGCTTATGTGTTAAACTGCATGTTAATCTAATCTAGGCAAAATGTTAGATTGGAAGCTAAAAGTTTCTCCCCTGTTTTGCTTTTTCTAGTAACTATATAAAGTAAATTGAATTTAAGACTAAAGTAAATATTTGTTTTTTTTTCTTAAGTTTTATAAGAATTTATTTTAAGTGATTATATATATATATATATATATATATTGTTTTTCAGTGTCCACTCAATTAATATAATAAGTTTAGTTCCTCACTATCAATAGTTAAATTCACTTATATTCATTTGTTTTGGCTTAGTCATTATATACTTATGTTCAATCAATGGCTCATATATAATACATTGACTTAATTAATTAATTTTAGCACAAATGAGGTGAAAATTTTTAGTTTAGGACCATTAATTACAGTAACTTATACTCAATCAATGGCTCATATATAATCAGCAATCATCCCTTAATAGGAGTGGTTGAGCATTTTCCTTGATTCCAAGAGATCAAAGTTCAAGTCTCACCATTATCTCAAAACACAACGTGTTGATAGTTTTTTCTAAATTAAATGTCTCCTCTTTACTTTTTTTTTTTTTTAAAAAAAATATCCATTAATTACTAGGAAAATAATATAAATAATTAATGGATAATATGTGAGCCTTCTTCCTTTTTGTTTTTTCGAGTAGGGATGCTACGGTCTGCACGATGCTGCATGATGATACACGTTGCCAATACGTTGCGGTCTTGCATATTACTTGTCATCTTGAGTTAAGACTATAATTATGATCAATAATAAAGTAATAAGAACCATGTCAAAATCAAGTGATGCACAAGCTGCATCTATTGGAAATGGAGAAAGACTAAACTTATTTAGTAGTTTAAAGTTTTTCAAAAATGAATTTGATCTGAAGATGGGAGAATGTGTGAATACAAAATAAGAGAAGATATGAATACATGAGTCAAGAGAGTCTATGCAAATATTAGACGCACGCTGCCGTAACTTACTACAACATGTAGTGTGTGTTATTATGAGCCTTAAGATAACATATAGTGCACGTTGTCAAAACCCTTCAATACTACCAAAACATACAGATTAGCAATATGCACTGCATATTGTGAAAAGCTACGATAATATATTTTGTACATTGTCATAAGTCTAATTCTTGTACTGTTAGGGTTGTGCCTTAGCGTGTATACCTGGAGATTCCGGTTGTAATATCCATACTTGTAACATATGCTAATAAAAAAAAAAAAAAAAAAACTGCGGAATTTAATGCTATGACTAAACATATGATAAAGTTACTAAAGTTATATGGTGTAGCATAACATATATATATAAATAAAACTTTGTTCTCATCTCATGTGATATATCCCACATGGAGTCACCATCCATAATTAGTAACACTAAGAAGAAATCAAGTATCTGAACCCTTGCTACCTGACATTGCAATAAATTTACCATCATCATTACTACAGTTAAAGTGAGTATGTGAGAGGGTCGTCGGTTGTGGTCCAACATAACCATAATAATTCGGTGGTGTAGCAAAGGGATGCGCATAATAACGTACGGGCGACGGCCCATAATAGACCATTAGCTTCATTTAACCAAGAGCCTTAGCAAAAACATCTGGAACACACACACAAAATATGAGGTGAAACAATTTAACCAGATAACTAAGGAGTGCATAGGTTTAAACACAAGAAGATGCTTATGTAGTGGCTCTTGGTTCTAATTAGAACCATTGGCCTCAGCAAAAGCATCTGGAACACACAAAGAAAAAATGAAGTGAAAGCCATTTAACCAGATATCTAAGGAGTGCGTAGGTTTACACACAAGATGATGCTTATATAGTGGCGTGGGCATTCATATTGATCCGAAATTGTCAACACTAAATACTAAAATGGAAACTGAGAGATTTCCCAAGCAAAGTATACATGTGTTGAAGTTAGTGCATGCGTCATTATTGAGAGAGGAAAAAAAATCCCCTCTGCACGCATTATTTTCAATTTTTTTAAAGAGACTGCATGCATTATTGACTATGGAGAGATGGAAGAAAATTTTCTTTTATTTGAATCACAAGGAGTATGTGAATTATTTTTTACTTTTAATTAATTCACATGCTATAAGAAAAGACTAATTAAATTAGTCTGGTGTTAGAAAGGGGAGGGGTTTGTTTTATTATGCATGGTTGTCACTGAAAAAAACTATAGCTTCCCTACCTTTACCGTTGGTAATCTGCTAGAAAGGGGAGGGGTTTCATATAGATCAGTAAAGGATGTTTATATAGCAATAAAATACAACAAGATGTTTGATGTAATCTCCTAAAGACTCAAGCAGTTACTAAATTAAATCCTAAGATTGAGGACAGCTAAGAGAAATAAATTGTAAAAACATAAACAAATTTTGATAGATAATATGCTATATATGACTAAATGTCTGGTAAAGATACTAAAGTTATATGGACATAAAACTTTGTTGTCATCTCATTTGATATCCCACGTGGAGTCACCATCCATAATGGGTAACATTAAGAAGAAATCAAGTACCTGAACCCTTGCTACCTCACATTACAATGCATTTACCATCATCATTACGACAATTGAATTGGGAATGTGGGAGGGTCGTCGGTTGTGGTCCACCATAACCATAATAATTCGGTGGTGTAGCGAAGGGATGTGCATAATAACGTACTGGAGACGGCCCATAATAGACCATTGGCTTCATTTGCATATGCCGCTCCTCTACATGCCTGTTTCCAACCATTGAAGGCCCAGCACCACGAGAGAACTCAAATTCATGGCTAGAATTTTCGTGCCTGTTTTTTGTTACATGACCGTGACCATTTCTTGTGGGTGCTTCAACATTGGCTGCTCCCTTACACAGTTGAGGTGTATAATTCTTGCCATGACAGAGGTCATCATTGTGGTCCTTGAAGACTAAATTTATGTTTTTAGAATGGTGTAGCTCCATATGCTTCAGTCCTGGAATCTTAGCAAGTTCTTGCAATTGGACATGGTCAAAACCACTTGCTTCAAGGTTGGTAGCCGGTGCTAGAGGCGGTGGTGGTGGTGGCCTTGGCGACGGTGGTGCCATTTGCACGTTTTTGAATGGTTGTTCTACTTGTGGATCTGGGTTGTTTGCTTGAAGCTTGGTAGCCGGTGCTAGAGGTGGTGGTGGTCTTGGTGACGGTGGTGCCATTTGCTCGTTTTTGAATGGTTGTTCTACTTGGGGATTTGGGTTGTTAACTGGGATTTGTTGAGGTGATTCCCATAAAAGCTCTGCTTTCTTACCTGCTTTGGCTAGCATTGCTATGAATAGGCGCGGATCTACAGTACCGGAGGAAATTGCCACAGTTTCCTCCTCCGCATTTATGCTGATTGAATGCACTCCTAGTAAAAATGAAAAACCAGATAAATCAATTCATATCTTGACAGCAACTCTAATTTGTGTAACAAAATTGCTCATGACAATATTCACATACCATGAATTTTTCGCAACACTTTCTTCACCTTCTTTTGACAAGGGTCACAGTTGAGTTGCATTTTCAGCACACAGGTCTGCAATGACAAAATATACGTGGTAGACAATGCATCAATCCCAATATTTTATGATACTGCTATTTCAATTGTTTGTTGAAATATTTTGGAAAGTTAATATAAATCAGTAACATATTTATAATACCTTGGCAGAAGCTGGATTGCAGTCCATTGGAAATGGCTTTGGAATTCTCACAAAATATAGTTTTGCCACCACCAAATTGCTCGAATGCTTTGCCAGTTGTCTTCCAAGAAGGCCGACTGTGATGGGATGCCCTGAAAATTTTCAGGGGAAACTAAAGAGATTTATATGCAAGATATATATGCTTTTAATTTGAATTAATTATAATTTAGTGTCAACTAAGACAATTAAAAGATTTCATGCGGGATATTCTGTGCAAATGCCAATATGGATACTGATTTGAATATTTGATTATTTGATTTATGAGATTTTGGATGTGCATGAGGACGTCCATCTTGATTTATCATTGAGAAATCCATTGAAAGTCTTAACAGAAATTAATAAAAATCATGTTTTTGCCTCACAGTGGAATAAAGAGCAGTTAACAAACGATAGTTAAAAAATTTGACAAAATAAAAGGCCCCACAAGTGATGTATTAGGACGGGTTGATAAAGACAAATTTGCTGATTTGTGGATTATCACATTTGCATTAAAAATTAATTAGTTATGCAGTGAGATATATAAGGTATGAAACAAGATCAAGAAATTAAAGTTTACATTAAAACTCTAGTTGATAATAAAAATACATAAAGGTTGAAATTTATTTTGATTTAATCACGCTTGCACAATGCAACTAATGGATTCACTAAATTAACATATTGAGTGAGTTGTTGGTGATGGTCTTCGTTATCCTAGATAGATGCCGTATTCTAGAAGAACATTGAATGCTCAAAGGAAAGTCATATAGAAACAGGTCCTAAGTTGTCTGCTACAAATACTTTTGAGTACAAATGCATTGTATAATTTGTTTAAATTATAAATTTATTCATTAAAGGCCTAAAAAAAGGTTGACGCCAACTAATTTACCTCATTGATGCTAAATTTTGGACAGAAGTATCGACTATAGAAATCAAAGTCAGACTCGGAAGGATCAGCCTCTGATACAATTATGCATGTTCCAGGGCATTTTAGTATCTCATCAATCAGTGGCTGCACTTCTGTTACTGATTGTGCTGATGGAAGCGCCATCTGGATAAAGCAGAAAATTAATTCATCCGAAGTACAAGGTTTTGCATTAAAATCAATGAGTGCAGTGTATTTCAAGCCCTAGATAAGTGAAAATGAGGTACTGTTTGTAATTCGGGTCCAACTAAAAAGTTGGGATGGTTTATATCAAGATGAAGAGTACAAAATATGGTCAACACCACAATAGTCTAGCTTCATTTTTGTTAATTTACTAAACAAAAATATGGTCAGCAGACAACAGGGCAATAGTCTAGTGCATTGTCTCTTTTTTTTTAATCCATTTTTTTCATCAGCCGCCAGTCTATTAGTGGTGGGTTTGTTTGATGTGTCCTCTCCTTCATCAAAATAAAGCCGAGATGGTATAATAGTATATTCGCTTGGCAAATAATTTGTTGGCTTTAAACATCATATTTGTCCTCGGTCTTTAACAAGTAGTATAACTTACTTGTTATTGCAGCTGTTGGTAATCGGTTCTCTCAGCCAAGCTAAAGTATCAAGTCCAAATTTTCTTTTTGGAAAAGTTGAAAAGAACAAATATTATTACTCTTAAATGATCTTGAATAATTTTTGTTAAAAACTTTCAATTGTTCTTTTTTTTAAATGTTATAGTTGGAATTGTATTGGTTTATTTAGTTTTAATTTAATTAGATTTATTTTCCTTTTGAGCGTTTTTCTAAAAGATATTTTACTTTATGGCATGTTTACCAAATCAGAAAAAAAAAAATCAAAGGAATCGAGTTGTATTGGAAAGAAAATCAACATTAAAAACTTGGTTTTTGAGTGAGGAGGGAAATGTAAATTAATGCCTAGTTTTATATAGCATTTATATAATTTAATTTCTAATAGTTTTTAGTAAACACTAAAGTCATAAATAAGGAAGTTTTATTCTCTCTAAATAATTCCCAATCAATAAACGCTCAAATTACAAATACGGAAATTTCATTTCTCTATAAATGGTTCTCAATTAGTAAATCCACATTTGTTTTCCTCAATAAAAATTCATTTAATTAGCAAATTTCTTTAATACTAAATTTTATTAGTTTCAAATTAGGATTCCTTTTTCTTAATACTTGTAAGATTCAATACATTATTTAAAAACTTTATTCGTTTGTGTTAAATATCATTATTTTTGTCTTCTATTATTTTCTATTAAATTTACCAGTTTCGTTTTCGAAATAATTATTTCGTTGCACCAATGGGTTTAACCAAAACAAAAGCATTACTGCTGATGATGGCAGTCATTATTGAGGTTTCTCTTGGTGGTGTCCACAAAGTTGGTGACTCTGCTGGGTGGACTGTCACCGCCAATGCCAGCTACTACCACAATTGGGCTTCCAACAACAACTTTCATGTCGGAGACGTTATCGGTATGTTCCTGTCTCACCTTCCACACTTTCTATAATAATTTAATTTATTCTTCAATAAATTATAATTAAGCAATTATTAATATGAACACAATGTTTGTATACATCTATGTAGTGTTCGAGTACAACAACCAATTTGCTAACCTGAAACAAGTAAGCCACCAAGACTTTGAATCATGCAATGCAACATCTCCAATCGCTGCCTATAACTCTGGCTCTGATTCAATAACTCTGAAAAGGAGTGGCCACTACTATTTCTTGTGTGGCTTTCGGGGCCACTGTCAAGCAGGACAGAAGGTTGACATTCTGGTTATTCCAGGTCCAGCTTCTATGATCAGACGACTAGGCTCAACCAATGCGAGTTCGAGTGTGGCCACTAACGGTGCAGCTACTTCAACTTCAACCCCATCATCAACTCCATCCACATTAATGCCACCTACGCCACCTCTCTACAGTCACTGTGCTTCATCTCAGGGCCACCATACGATAAAAGTTATGTTCAAGTTGATCCTTGCCAATACTGTATTGATCGCACTAATTTTTCTCGGGTGCAGCTGCCATCACGTAAGAGTATCAACAGCATAGCGTCCTGGGTAAATCAGAATTTTTTATTTTTATTTTTTAATCTTCTATGAAACTTTAAGTATGTTTTTGTTCATTTTTGTTCTTGTTTTCATGATAAGTAGCAATCAAAGATGAGGATAAGCATAATTATGAGGAATTATATAGAAGGATGTTTAACAGTTCCTACTATACAGTTATTTTATTGTTAATTGTTGATTACTAATCACTAAATTCTAATTTAAGAGTTCACAAAAATTAATGATTTAAAAGTTTGAAAAAAAAAAATTGAAAAAAAAAAAGACACAGAGCGAGAGAGAATTATCTCTTTCACAAGCACCGCTTCCTGTATAGCGAAATCCTACAATACAGATTTTAAGTTCCAAAAAAAAAAAGAAAAAACAATGCTAGAATGTTTCAGGAGATTATTCCATACAATGATGCACAACGGAAATTAATGACCGAATCTAAACCAACAGGCAGCCTTCCATCACAGTTACAGCTTTGCCTCGAAGCACCACTCTCTGATTATGCTCATCTAAATTAATGTTTAAGATTCCACCTCTAGGTGATGCCTGTAAAGTTCATAATATATTATAATTAATATGTAATTACAATTCAATAATTATGAACACTAGAAAGTTAATTACATGAGAAGGAGCAACAGAAATTACCTGATATGCCACAAAATCAGACTTGCCTAGCTTTTGACTCCAATAGAGTGCCAAAGCACAATGTGCACTTCCACAAACAGGATCCTGGTATAACATAAAGAGTGTTCAAATGATTTGTGCTGGTCACGAAAAAGTTGTTGGACATGGCTTTATATCCCAATATGAACAGGCTATGCAATACAATTAAAAGTGTTCATTGGATGCATTTTGAATTTCCAAAAATTGATGAAGATGGTTACTTCAACTTAGATTTCATATTCTAATTAACAGTGCATATTCAAAGAAAGATCAGGCAAAATACAGTTCAATGGTGTCTTATACAGATAGTGGGTCCAAATACATAACATTCCGACCTGAAATGGGATAGATTGACTGATTAGCCCAAGTTTAAAGCATTCTTTTTCATCAGTGTGGGAGGACAAACAGTATAGAGCCATTTGAAAGATATTTGAAATCACAAATACCTAAAAGTTATTCAAACTTAAGTTGTTAATATAAAACCCCTGCTCTTTCTATTTTAGAATCGCAAATCAAAGCTGTTTGTAAGGAATTTGAATTTTGAAGTAGAGGATAACTAAGGGGGGTGTATTCAATCATGATTTAAAATAACTTTCATAGACTTTTATAGACTTAAAAAGTTTAGGTGTATTTAATCATGACTTTTAAAAACTTTATAAAAGTCATGAGGTATTCAATATAAACTTTTGTAGACTTTAAAAAAGTATATAAAAGTCATGAGGTATTCAATATAGACTTTTATAGAATTTAAAAAAGTATATAAAAGTCATGGGGTATTCAATATAGACTTTCAAAGAGTCTACAAAAGTTTGGGTGTATTAAAAATATCTATGACTTCTGTGGAATTTTCTCTCTAGTAAACTTTTATAGACTTTTTAGTAACATGTATAAATACCCAACTTCATAAATTGTCTCTCATTCACCCCAAAAACTTTTCAAGACTTTCAAAACCCTAGTTTATCTGGTATGTCTTTTCTTTTTCTCTTTTCTTGCTTCTTTTGATTGTGTGTTATAATCAAATAATATACTCAATCGTGGTAATTCTTGTATGATATAATTAGGGTTTATGTTAGGGTCTATATTTTTATGAAGTCATGATTGGGTTTTATGTGATGTTTTGTGTTATGTAATTTTATGATTTATGCACATAATTGTACTCTGTTTATACGGTGTTTTATATGTTCTTTTACTGCACTAGGGAAAGTCAAACTGTACTGCACTAGGGAGGAATAAATCAGCCATGAATATATTTCGTAAAAAGAAAAAAAAAATCAGCCATGAATAAGCAACTTCATACTATACTGCACGAGTGTTTCTTCTTTCTTTTTTTTTTGTTTGTTTACATTAGTTTATGTGTCTTTTTATTACTTTATTTAAAAAAAAAAAAAAAAAACAAAATCTCCTTTATTTTATGTTATAGAGATTAGTTAACACATGAATTCTTTCTCTTTTGAAAGCCATTAACCCATGAATTCTTTTTTGGTTGATTGGTGTCTCATGCAAGGCAATTGAGTACGCTAATGAATGGAGGGCTGCTATAGCTACTGATATGTGGAGCGATATTGAGGTTATTAACAATAATGAATATTAGAGATTTTGTTTTTCATAAAAGGCATAAATTGAATAATAAAACGTTTGAAATACTTTTATTTATTTTATATAGTTGAATAATTGATTAATGTTTTGGTTAACTATTTATATAGTTGAGGTGACTATACTTTTATTTTATGTATCATGCTTTTTAATCAATTATTAACATGATAAATATAGTTTTATCAACTTATAAATATTATATTAATTAGTGAAAGGTTTTTAATGTCTGTGAAAGTCTATGGAAGTATATTGGAAGTCTGTGAAAGTTTTTCATATTGTTTTTAAAAGTCTATAACAATCTATAAAAGTTAATGAAAGTTTTTTAAGAAGAATTTATAAAAGTCTCCAAAAGTTTTTTATGAATCTGTGAAGTCATCAAAAGTTTATGAAATTCTATAAAAGTCATTCTGTAACACCCCCTACCCGCCCTTTCACCAGACGACTCCAAGGGGCGTTACGGTCATATCACTTTTACAAAATCCTTATAAAATCTTTAATTATAAAACCATATATTTATTTAAATCCCATCAAAATACGAATTTTAAAATCAACTTTAAGAAACACAACAAAAATACTTTTATTTCAAAACAGAAAAACTGACAGAGTTTCCCCTGAAATTTGGACTTTCCAAACCTGTTACAAATCAACATATGCCTATTCAAAACATTCATTTCCACAACATATTCTATAACTGAAACCAAACTCCGTTTGGTTCATCATTTTTCATATCTATCACATATACTGATATATATACATAACTGGCCCTTTTCTTTATCAAAAACACTATTTTAAGATTCAAATACATCCATATATGCACAGGAATACAATTTAAAACTTTTATATACAAAACCAAAAGATAACATATATGTATACCCAAAAATATATGTGGAAGGATAGATGTGACTATTTCAGCTCCCTGCAGATGCTTTCTCTTCAATCTTCACCTTCTTTACGCAATCTACTACCTACGCGCGGAAAATCCAACGCGCTAAGCATATTTGCTTAGTGGGTGTACACAAAACTCAATAATCATATTTTAACAAAATCAATTTATAAAAATCGGTAGCAAAATATCACACTTTATCAATATGGCAATTTAATATCCAAAAGAAATTTAAAAACGATACATTGATCAAAATCATTCTCATAATAACTTTTCTTTTTAACACAATCAATTTATAAAATCGGTAGCAAAATATCACAATTTATCAATATTTCAATTTGATATCCAACAGACATTTAAAAACGATACGTTGATCAAAATCATTCTCATAATAACTTTTCATGCCCCTAGTAAACATAAGCACGATACCATGGACTGGGAATCGGGTTTTCCGGCATCGGACACTCGGTGACTACCCGCCGGACTATCATATAATCATGTATCAGAGAATCATGTATATTCGGGGCCGGACACTCGGTGCCTCGCACAACCTCCGAATTAACATTCACTATAGTCGGTATGAATCAAACGGCGCAGTACTGCTCTATGACCCTAGCGGCATGCCACTCCAATCCTCCCCCTATCTATGACAAAGCTTACTAGGGCTTGAATAACAATTCATTTTCAAAATTCATTGGGTTGGTTTCATTTAAACTTTTCATTTCTATTCCTTTTTCAAACCAAATCTGGCAACATAACAGCTGCATTTCGGAAGTTTCCAGAAAAACTGAACATATGAAAGAACACTTCTAACTATATCGTCAATCCAACCCAACTTCGTTTCCACAATCATACAAATCAATTTTCAAATTCATCATTTCGTTTTTGTCATAACCATATAAATCTCATCAATTATCATGGTTCAAAAGCATATATATAATCAAACACATATCAACATATTCGCAAACAATATTTCAAAATATATCATTAGACATGTATCAAAATGTTCACAAACGATATTTCAAAGCATCAAAATATTCGAAAACCGATAATATTCTATTTATAAAAATGAATTGAATAAAGTGTACACCAAACCTTATTTCCCAATGGAAGCTCACACTTTCTCCTTTCCTTTTCTCTGGCTCCCGTGAGCTACTTCCTCTCCTGGATTTTCAAAACCACATAGGTACTCAATAAAAACTCATTCCTTAACTTATAATGCATGATTTACTAATCATAAGTGATCCAACTATTTCCAAATCACACCAAGATCCATTTAAAACTCCTTTAACCTTGAAACTTAATCTTCGGCTTTTAATAATCTTAATGCGCCTAATTAAACTCGTTAGGGTCATTTGAACACCCAACGGACGCATTATGAGTCAATTTACGCAATTGCCCTTCAAACTAGTTATTGCACGATTTGATTTCACTTTAACTTTTCGATAATTTCTTAGTTTCCTAAACTCTTTATCAACATCAATTCACTTATTTTTCAAATCATTTTTAATCAAAACCAACCAATAACCAAATCGAAATAAAACTCACATCAAAACCATTTAAATCACCAACAATATCATTAATCACAAACTCAACCAACTCACCCCTTTTTCCTCTCGCTTCGACTTCGCTTTTGGACTGGTTTTGGGGCTGTTATGGTGACAGATCTGAGTTGGATTCGAGCTACTTTTCTTCCTCTTTCTTCTCCTCTCTTCCTCTCTTTCTTTCCCTCTCGGTTTGGCCGCGAATGGTGGCTGTTTTCGCCGTCGATCGGCGGCTGTTTCGCGTGCGTGGAGAAGCTGTTTTGGCCGCGATTAAGCTCCGTTTCAGCTCCGTTCGGGTCGGGTTGGCGTCGGGTTTGGCAGCTGGTCGGACGGTCAGCTGGTCGCCGTCTTTTTCAGCTCCGATCGGTGGGTTCGCGCGGCTGCGGTCAGCTTCGTTTTCAGTGTTGCGCGTCGTCGGCTTCTGCTCTGCGTCGACTGGTTCGCGGCGAGCTGGTGCGGCTGGTGGTCGGCGGCGGTCAGCGGGTGGCGGTCGGCGAGCTCTCTCCTCTCTCTTCTTCTTCTTCTTTCTTCTTTCTTCTTTCTTTCTTCTTTCTTCTTTTCTTTCTCTCTTTCTGGTTTTGGCGACAGCTTTTCTGTTTTGTTTGACTTTTATGAGCCAACTCTTTGGCTTCTGTTTTCCTCCCCAACAATTTCCTATAATATCAATTTCATCCCTTGAAAAATTCATTCTCTTACCTTAGATTTTAACTCAATTCTATTTTGGCCACATAATCAAATATTTTCTTCAATTAAATCCCTCATCTAATTAATCTTAATAATACTATTTATGCTCATGAAATTAGGGATGTTACACATTCATTAAAAGAAGTCTATGAAAGTCTCTCATAATCATGATTGAATACACCCCCCTAAAAGTTTTTCAAATGTTACTTATTGACATAAACAATTTTGGCATTGGCATATAGATGTCAATTTGCAGTTTTGATCTCAATAGATTTTAAGATAAAGTTGATAACTAATATATATATTTTGTTCTTGAAACATTAGTTTCCATTTAAGCAATATGTCAGACTTCCATAGCCACAAAAGTAGGTACATGCTGCAAGATCCTGTCACTCATTGACTCATTGCAATAGAAAGCATAAAGCAGAAATGATTCATTAACCTAGGCACTGAGAGCAATTGCAAAAGATTGACCAAGATGCCAATTAATTAATACCTCATTGATGCCAAATTTCGGGCAGAAGAATCGGCTATAAAAATCAAATCCAGACTCTGGAGGAGCAAGCCCTGAGACAATTATGCCTCTTCCAGGACATTTTAGTATCTCATCAAACTGGGGTTGTACTTCTGTAACAGATTTCGCTGATGGGAGCACCACCTGCATGATGGAATAAACTTCATTGACAGAACATTCAAATTTTCCTCAACAATCAAATAATTTTGTCCTTCACAAATCACTCAGGACAGAAGGGACTGGACAAATTCCAACCAACAATATCATCAAAATCCTAAAATATGTAGTACCATATCATACCACTACAGTAGTTTTTAAAGATTATATGACCAAATTAATATAATGTATTAGAAAAAAAAAAAACAAAGGCGTAGAAGGGATTACAATGATATCTTCTGAAGTAGTTGTTATCTTCATATCGACAATTGAAGAAACATTCAACGCTTTATGTATTAATGAAACCTCAGTGATGTTGAAGTCAGTAGTTAAAACGGTGGGAAAATCCAATTCAACAAAATAGCAGTCTTTGGCTTCACCATTCTCTAACTTTGCCTTCACATCTGGAACCTTTTTGGCAGTTAGAATTCCAGATAGTGTGTCAAATTCAATGACGTTGGAATTCACCAAACCTCTCGAAAAGAGAGTGTGTGCTGCTGCTAATGTTGCATGACCACAAAGTTTAACCTGCACACAGGCACAGAAATCAAGATTTAACATCACTTTCAATCACCAATCCTGTGCAAATTAGACAACCCTTGATTGAAAAAATCAAACCACACATACCTGCTGAGGATGCAATTGTCATATTTTATAAATCACATGACGTGAAGAGTAAACAAAGACCAGTGGAACATCAATATAAGTTATATTAGAAAACTAAAACTATTGAATTCAAGACAATTTCAATTCTTCTGAATTAAATTACCATACTATCCTTTCAATTCATACTTTTTTTTCCCAAAAATTCAAACAACCAATTAAAAGTAGCAAATTTACCTCAGCAACAGGAGTGAACCATCTGAGACGAAACCTAGGATTTGAAGTCCCATTGGAGGAGTCAAGAGAGTCAGAGGGAGTAAGCCGAGTCAAGTAACAGGTCTCGGAGATATTGAATTCAGTAGCAACACCCTGTAACCATTGCTCATCTCTATCTTCGTCTAACAAACACACCGCAGCTGGGTTGCCCTTGAAAGCAGAGTCTGTGAATGCATCCACCTATCAACAAACTCAACATAGACACATTCAACCACAATGCATAGATAGATATATGATGCATGAGTTATGAATACATTTATACGCAGATAGAGAGATTACCACAGAGTATTTGACGGGTTTTGCGGCCATGTCTGAATAGATTGAAATTGAGAGTGTCAGAGAGATCTGATGGTGGTTTCGGGTTAAACAAGAAGATGGATTGATTTGTATATGGAGATGATCAAATGCTGAATCACAGCAAAGAAAACAAGATGGTCAACACACGACACTCAACAGCCGCACCACACTAGTATACTTTTTTATTTTGTTTTTTGAACTTCACTAGTGTGTATATATATATATAACTTTTATAAGTAATTTTAAAATATAAGAACCAACTGATCAAATTCATTTTTTATATTCTCTTTTCTAAAATAAATTACCTCTCATATTTAATTCAAATATAAAAAATGAATCTGATTGGTTAGTACTTAAATTTTAAAATTAGGTATATTTGATCATAAAGTCTTATATAAATATATATTAATATTGTTGTAAAAAAAATAAAATAAAAAAGAAGTATTACAAACCAAAAAAATGAACTAAAATAAATGTAAAAATATGAATGATAGAGACAACAAAAGAAATATGAACTAAAGGAGAAGCAAGAATATGAAGGAGAGAGAAAGAGAGCAAAAATAGAGGAGTAAAATTGCCATTGAATTTAGTTGGTCTCTACTTATTATAGATTGCACTTAGTTAAACACGAAAAAACTAGGCAAATAAGTTGTCAACTAAGGAGTTGTTTGTCTTTTCCACTTAACACTTAATAGTACTTAATTACATATATTAATTTGTTTTAATTCATATTTTTAAATGATCAAACAACATAAAACTATCAAAAAATAACTACAAAAATTAAGTAAGAATTTTTAACTTTTTATTTAATTGCAAATCACTTCATGATATTTAAAAGTTTTTATTTTAAATTTATCCTCCCTAAAATAACATAATTTCAAATTTACCTTAATTTTATATTACTCAATTTTTTTTTCTTTTTGGGATAAGCACAAAAATATATTTGAAAAGTAAAACATAAATACTTTTCATCCCAAATTTTCTTAAAATTAAATTAATATATTTTAATTTACAATTTAAACATTAATTTTTTTAGTTGTTTTCTTAAATATATTAATATATTTAAATATATAAATATGGTTGATACTACTATATTTTTTATTTTAAAAAAAATACTACTATATTTTTTTATCATATTTTAATTATGAATAAAATATTATTAATATGTATATAAAAAATGCTTTAGAATTTATTAAATTATTTATTTTTAGATGTTTGTATTAAATTAATTAAAATTATATAACAACAAATAGTAAAATGAGTATACATGTCAACTCACTAGTTTTTAGATAATTTTAGTTTTAAAAACAAATAAGTTTACAACATATTTAGAGGTAAAGGAAAAAAAAAAAAACAAAAAAATTATTCAAATTTCAGATTTAAGTCACTATTCAGTTTTTAGTGTTCAGCAGCACTGTTCAATCTTCAGACAAAAAACAAACTACCCTTAAACCACAATTGTTGACATTACCAATATTTAAACCAATTAAAATTGCCCCTTCATGGTTTAATTGTAATTCACCTAATAAAGTAAATAATGATGGATATTTATCCACATCACAACACTTCCCCTTAAATGACATTATTATTTTTAAAATTTTACTAGTAAAAACCCAATAGGATAAAAACCTAAGTAAAAGATATTTTATGATCTATTGGATTAAAAATATAATAATCTTTTGGATTTAATTGGTTGTGGTTAAAGAGGACTGTTTCATCAAAAACCTTATTAGGAAAATTCAATGGAACAAAACCTGATCAAAGGCAAAAAGAGTACAGTGCACATATGTCTATATTGACTTAATATACTCTCCCTAAAGGAATGTATCATAATTAATCATGTAGTTTATATAATCGATGCATTCTAATGTCATAAATCAATTTCTCGAATGTTGATGTTAGTAATGTTTTGGTGAATAAATCTGTAAAATTATCCGTGGAGCGAACTTGTTTAACATAAGCCTGCTACTTTTGTTGGAGCTCATGAGTATAAAAGAACTTTGGTAAGATATGTTTATTTTGTCTCCCTTAATGTATCCTCCTCTTATTTGAGTGATACATGCAACATTATCCTCATACATGATTATTGGAGAATTTGATGCAGTAGTTAGTTCGCATATACATTGGATATAATGAATGACAGACCTCAACCATATACATTCTCAACTTGCTTCATGAAGTGCAAGAAATTCAGAATGGTTGGATAATGTGGCAACAAAATTCTGTTTTGTAAAGCGCCATGAAATTAATGTATCATTATAAGTAAAAAAATATCTCATTTGTGAACGAGCCTTGTGAAGATCTGAAAGATATTTAGCATCAACATAACCAATCAAACTTGCACTACTAGAAATTTTTGAATAGAATAATCTCAAATCTGTTGTTTCGCGAAGATAACGAAAAATATGTTTAATTCTATTCCACTGATGTTGTGTCCGTTTGGAGCTGAAATTGTCAAATAAATTTGCTGAAAAAGCAATATCAGAGGTGACACTATCCAATTACACTCAAATATAATACTTCTGGATCAAGTATTTGTTCATTATCTTCTTTAAGTCAATATATATATATATATATATATATTTTTAGGATTAAGAGACTGAACAACCATAGAAGTACTAACGAGATGAGCTTTATCCATATTTAAAAATTTTAAGATTTTTTCAATATATACTCTTTAATGGATAAGTACTTCATGTGATTTATGCTCTAACCGATGCGAGCTCGAGTGTGGCTACTAATGGTTCAGCTACTTCAACTCCAATCCCATCATCAACTCCATCCACATTAATGCCACCTACGCCACCTCTCTACAGTCACTGTGGCCCATCTCAGGACCACCATATGATAAAAAGTTATGTTCTAAGTTGATCATTGCCGATACTGTATTGATCACACTAATTTGTCTCGGGCGCGGCTGCCATCACCTAAGAGTATCAATAGCATGAAGTCCTGGGTAAATCAGAATTTTTTGTTTTTATCTTCTATGAATCTTTAAGCATATTTTTATTCATTTTTGTTTTTGTTTTCATGATAGATAGAAATCAAAAATGGGGAAAAGAATAATTATGAGGAATTGTATAGAGGGATGTTTAACAGCTCTTATTATATAGTTTTTTTATTGTTACTTGTTGATTGTTAATCGTTAAATTCTAATTTAAGAGTTCACAAAAATTAAAGATTTAAAAGTTTGAAAAAATTCTTCAAAAAAAAACAGAGAGAATTATCTCTTGCACAAGCACCGTGTCCTGTATAGTGAAATCCTACAATACAGATTACAAAGTTTCACCTTTTATTTTCCAAACTAAATATCATAAATTCACATATAACTATTTGAGGGGATTATTCCATACAATGATGCACAACGGAAATTAATCACCGAATCTAAACCAACAGACACCCTTCCATCACAGTTACAGCTTTGCCTCGAAGCACCACTCTCTGATTATGCTCATCTAAATGAATGTCTAAGATTCCACCTCTGGGCGATGCCTGTAAAGTTCATAATTTGTTATAATCAGTATAAAATTATAATACAATAATTATGAACACTAGAAGGAGCAACAGAAATTACCTGATATGCCACAAAATCAGACTTGCCTAGCTTTTGACTCCAATAGAGTGCCAAAGCACAATGTGCACTTCCAGTAACAGGATCCTGGTATAACATAAAGAGTGTTCACATGATTTGTGCTGGTCACAAAAAACTTGTTGGACATGGCTTCATATCCCAATATGAACAGGTTATGCAATATAATTGAGAGTGTTAATTGGATGCATTTTGAATTTCCAACAATTGATGAAGAGGGTTACTTCAACTTAGATTTCGGATTTTAATTAACAGTGCATATTCAAAGAAAGATCAGGCAAAACACAGTTCAAAGGTGTCTTATACGAATACTGGGTTCAAATACATAACATCCTGACCTGAAATTGGATAGATTGACTGATTCGCCTAAGTTTAAAACATTCTTTTACATCAGTGTGAGAGGACAAATGGTATAGAGCCATTTGAAAGATATTTGAAGTCAAAAATACCTAAAAGTTATTCAAATTTAAGCTGTTAATATAAAACCCTACTATTTCTATTTTAGAATGGCAAATCAAAGCTGTTTGCAAGGCATTTGAATTTTGAAGTAGAGGATAACTAAACGTTTTTCAAATGTAACTTATGACGTAAACAATTTTGGCATTGGCATTAGATGTCCATTTGCAAGTTTTGATCTCAATAGATTTTTTAAGATAAAATTGATAACTAATATCAATATTTCATTCTTGAAACGTTAGTTTCCATTTAAGCAATATGTCAGACAATGTCCATAGCCACAAAAGTAGGTACATGCTGCAAGATTCTGTTACTTATTGACTCATTGCAATAGAAAGCATAAAGCAGAAATGAATAATTAACCTAGGCAATGAAAGCAAATGTAAAGGATTGATCAAAATGCCAATTAATTAATACCTCATCGATGCCACATTTCGGGCCGAAGTATCGGCTATAAAAATCAAATCCAGACTCTGGAGGAGCAAGCCCTGAGACAATTATGCCTCCTCCAGGACATTTTAGTATCTCATCAAACTGGGGTTGTACTTCTGTAACAGATTTCGCTGATGGGAGCACCACCTGCATGATGGAATAAACTTCATTGACAGAACATTCAAATTTTCCTCAACGCTCAAATAATTTGTCCTTCACAATCACAAATCACTCGGGAGAGAAAGGACGGGACAAATTCCAACCAACAATATCATCAAAATCCTAAAATATGTAGTACCATATCATAGCACTACAAAAGTTTTTAAAGATTATATGACAAAATTAATATATTGTACTAAAAAATAGGGATAGAAGGGATTACAAGGATATCTTCTGAAGTTGTTATCTTCATATCGACAACTGAAGAAACATTCAAAGCTTTATGTATTAATGAAACCTCAGTGGTGTTGAAATCAGTAGTTGGAACAGCGGGAAAATCCAATTCAACAAAATAGCAGTCTTTGGCTTCAACATTCTCCAACTTTGCCTTCACATCTGGAACCTTTTTGGCAGTTAGAAATCCAGATAGTGTGTCAAATTCAACGACATTGGAGTTTACCAAACCCTTCGAAAAGAGAGTGTGTGCTGCTGCTAATGTTGCATGACCACAAAGATTAACCTGCACACAGGCACAGAAAATCAAGATTTAACATCACTTTCAATCACCAATTCTGTGCAAATTAGACAACCCTTGATTGAAAAATCAAACCACACATGCCTTCTGAGGATGCAATTGTCATATATCATAAATCACATGACATAAATTGTAAACACTGACCAGTGGAACATCAATATAAATTATGTTAGAACACAAAAACTATTAAATTCAAAACGATTTCAATCCTTCTTAATTAAATTACCATACTATCCTTTCGATTCATACATTTTTTTTCTCCGAAAATTCAAACAACCAATTAAAAGCAGCAAATTTACCTCAGCAACGGGAGTGAACCATCTGAGACGAAACCTGGGATTTGAAGTCGCACTGGAGGAGTCAAGAGAGTCAGAGGGAGTAAGGCGAGTCAAGTAACAGGTCTCGGAGATATTGAATTCAGCAGCAACAGCCTGTAACCATTGCTCATCTCTATCTTCGTCTAACAAACACACCGCAGCTGGGTTGCCCTTGAAAGCAGAGTCTGTGAATGCATCCACCTATCAACAAACTCAACATAGACACATTCAACCACAATGCATAGATAGATACATGATGCATGAGTTATGAATACATTTATACGCAGATAGAAAGATTACCAGAGAGTATTTGACGGGTTTTGTGGCCATGTCTGAATAGATTGAAATTGAGAGTATCAGAGAGGTCTGATGGTGGTTTCGGGTTAAACAAGAAGATGGATTGATTTGTATATGGAGATGATCAAATGCTGAAACACAGCCATGAAAACAAGATGGTTAACACACGACACTCAGCAGCCACACCACACTAGTATGCCACTACTGTCTGTCCCTTTTTTATTTCATTTTTATCCTTTCTTTAACTTTTCTCCAGCCGCCAGTATTTTGGTTTGACTTTTTATGACTTTTTTTTTGCTTTTTTGACTAAGAACATATACATATATATGTATCAGTCTTTAATAAAAAATAATTTTGGAATTTTCACAGAGAATTGATTTTTTGATGAAAATCAAAATTTATTCAAATGTTTTGGTTTTAATAATTGTGTTGAATAATTAATTTAAAAAGTACATTTAGCAAGGAAACCAATTGGATCAAATAATAAATTCATCACAATTATAACCGGATAATACTACACTTTTAAAATATATTTTCAAATTTTTTATCTAAATCATGTCACAAGATGATTTATAACCACCGCTTTATAATAGAATGATGTATTAATGTTATGGTAGTTACATATAAGTTTGACACATTATTAAAAAAATAAATTTGAATAAAAGTTTAAATAATATAATATATCATTGAATGATGAAAGTTTTTTGTTATATATTTTGTGTTTTAAAAGCTTTCCAATTTATATTATAAAAGGTAACATAAAAATGTCGTTCACAAATATTATGTGGTTAGAAAACAAATAATATTTATCCAATGTGACAAGATTTTATTTTGATAATTAACTATAAATAATATAAAAAAAAAATTCAAAACAAAAAACAAAAAATAAACTTTAAAATATTTTGAAATAAAAAATTGGATATATGTTAATTAATCTACCTTTTACTATTAATAAAATAAATTTCTTTTGTTATAACGTTTTTTCAAATAAATAAAGAGACATTAATGTTTAATAACATGATACCAAGTCGATTTGATTCACAATTAAATTTCAAAGATATTCGCTATATTAACACAAAATTTTATTCTTTATTTTTGTTTTATAGAATTGCCAGTTGACAGAATTGACCAACGTTTCCAAATGCAACAAGATCAAATTTAAATCATCACATCTGGAACCTTGAATGTTTTCATGCTTTGACATATATCAAATCCATCAAATGAATCTACTTCGAAAAAAAGAAAAAAAATATCCATCAAATGAATCCCACTAGTTTTCATGGAATAGCAATAAGCAATAATTGCTACCTCCTTAACCATAACAGAATAACCACAAATAATTTAATTCATTGGAAAGAACATCCCCTAAATACACATCTAGTCCAGAGACTACCTTATGAAGTTAAGAAACCCCTTAAACTTATAATCAACATCTTTTGCTTGCTGGGAAATTACAGTGACTTGACTCGAGCTTCCGAGTCTAATAAACTAATTTTACAGGCAATAAACTATGACCGGGAAATTTGAATTAGTTCATCAAGATACATTAAGTTTGACCATGATATCTTACACAATTTTATTTATATCCATGAATGAGAGCAGAGCCCGTGCCTGACTACTACATTACCATATCCCTTCCTTGGACATTCTAAGGAAATGGGACAGGGTAATATTTGGGATCTCTGCTGAGCCACCTTTTTTCTTCTTTATTCTTGTCATCTTCAACGATTCCACATTCTTTGACTCTGTAGTTGTTACTGAGACCAAATCATAGAACTGTTCAAAAACAGATTTCATATGTTTAAGATGATCATATCCTTTGAACTTCAGCAAACAATCGATGAACAAAAGCACACACTCTAGTTATATATTATTTAAAGTGTGTGGTTCATCCGGTCTTTTGAAATTATGATGATCTAAAGCAGACAATGATATGAGTTAAGTAATGAGTAGATTCTTTCAAGATCAGTGTTTCCTATTGTACAGAACACCATATAGTGGTCAGTTCAGATTATATAGCTTCACATTCAGTAGGGAATGAAGCCTCCAAATCAACTTAATATAAGGGAGAAATTACCTCACAGACACCATGTAGCAACAACCTGTGAAAAGAGTCTTGAACCTTTAGCTCAAAAACATCACCATCTGCACTGTCCTTAATGAAAGTTCGTAGGCAATCCTGTAAAACAAAAGTTTGGTTAATTTGCTATGGACTAAGAAGAAATAAGAGGATCACATGACCCAACCTGCCATACACATAATAAAGAAGATGAGAACCCACATTAAGAATGAAGATGCCTTCTTCAATATAGTTCTTGTTTCCCATCAAAAAAGAAAAATTGGGATTGAAGATGTGTATTGCAGATCCATCAGAGGATAGATATGTGTATTGAAGAAACCATCAATTCAACATAAAAATGATATGTTGAACTGGTCATCATGATAAACTAACGTTCATTTTCTTTTTATGTGATAAGCAACTAAAATTCCTGAATGGAAACCTAGACGATCATCCATATTAACTGTTTTTCTCAACGATAAGAATGTATGCCAATTGGATGCTATGGTCTAAGGTATGGAGACTGTAAAAAAAATAATAATAATAATTAACAGAACAGGGAACAAAAGGGCAAAATCATATATACCTCATAGCCCTCAATAAGTTCTGCAAGAAAGCTACGGCGAAGTGCCTCTCTTGTTCGACAATCAACTCTACGCCACGCATTCAAGACAGCTATCTTATCAGCATCAACATGACCTTTTCTCTTGTGGGGCAAGCTATTTAGGGCATTAATAATATTAGCCTACAACCAAGAAAGAATGCTACAGTTGGAGCGTTTAGCCGCATCATGTCAAATTAACACTAGTAATCTCATAGAAATGTAAGTTATCCAGCTATATTCTCATCGACTGTAAGATTAGAATAACATAATTTGATTAATGAAAGAAGCAGAAATACCTCTTTATCCATGTCTATATTCCTAAATTTGTCCCACTCTCCACCATTAGTCATGGAAAATGCTGAAGGTGGCACATCATCACCTGCAAAACAAATCCACTATCTGTTAAAATAACAGCACTTGAAGGAGACCACCACAGAGGAGGTGCTTTTGAATTCAAACACGCTTAAAATAGAAGTTGTTTCTCTAACAAAAGGAAAAATATGAAATTTCAGTCGCCAAAGGAATAGCAAAGATAGCAAAGCGTAACAGAAAGACAATAGAAAATTAAGCTTAGATACTATGAGTTGGAACATGCATAAGAATCTGTCTCAACACAACTTGTCTCAAATCTTGAGTCACAATTCGTTGCAATAACAACTTCAGTGCATAATGAGTGGTAATTAAACCTTGAGCAATAACCTTTTTTTTCTTTTTTTTGGAGTTACCTTGAGCAATAACTTGAAAAACTTGGGATAATAACACATTTCCTTCTGAAACTACTTACTGATCATATGGATTAGATCTAAATGCTTGCCCTGAAGGCAACTTTGGGAAGATACTGGGATTAGATGGGCAAGCATGCACTCACACGTATACAAAAATACTCTTAAAAGATAGTAGTTACTGCACATAAAGTAGACGAAGAGGCATATCATTACCCCATGGAGGGGGAGCAAACAAGCCTCTAATTTCTTCCTCATTTAAACGAGGGACAAGTTCCATCAACAAACGATCATTTAACCATCTTCGTGACCTTCGATTGCTAACCTGCAACAGGAAACCAATTTTAACATTTAAATGCTATTCCTAATGGTTGCAATAATATTAGACAATCTCAATTTTCATCTCAACTTGTATCCTGATAAGTCTCGGTCACTTCAATTAACTGGAATACGACAAGTGAGATAATTATGCAATTAATAATAGAACTGCAACTCTACAAGTTGGATTGCAAATTGAGACATAAGTTGTGGGATGTCCAGCATCATGTTTCGCTAACTGCCTAAATTCTAGATATTATAAATATGTCGAAGTTAAAAGAGGCACTTTATATCCTGAAATAACGAAATTACAGCACGTTAACACCACCACTCATCAAGAATTCAAAGCCATTGTCACACAAAATGGTCAACTGGAATCAATAATTCAATTATGTGGTTCCAACTCATAAACGCTATAACATTATCACGTAGAAAGGAGACACAAGAAGGAAAGAGAATAACCTTTCCGGTCAAGCTCTCGAGAAATTCGATTTTCTTCTCAATTGACATCCCACGCGATTTGGCATTCTCTCCTGAAATAAATACACACCAAAACTGAAAATGTTTTACATTCATACATATAAAATCATTACAAAAAAATATCATCAAAGCATAAAATTAGAACAAAAAATCGCAACGTTATAAGGTAAAAGAGAGACCTTTGCGAGGATCAAGGAGAGAAGAGGAAAGATGGAGGTCTTCTTCTCTCTGCAGAAGCTGATGAGTCGCCATGATTGATAAACAGATCTGATAGTTGGGGATATTCAACTTTGCCAAACGTATTTATAGATGGAAATCAGAGACAAATAACAAAAGACTGGAACTTGAAAACCGATGAGGCAAAAACACGAGTCGAGAAGCAGAAGAAGAATATGCGAGCTGCAGATGCTCTTCTCCCAGGTTACTTGTCCCCTGCCGCTCACCCAATCCAAATCTTTTCTTTTGGTAATCCCTCTCCTCCTCATATCAACAACCTGCTTCTGTGGCTTGTACCTTTGAGTCTTTGACTTGAGCAGGTAATTGGCTGTCTCAAGGTACAATCTCTGGGAGCTCAAAATTTCTTGGAAGCGGCTCGGTGGACACGTATGTGTTGCAAAGGCCTTAGGGGCCACGTACCTGAACGCTCACCTGGACACGTAAGGCAGCTTCAATGCTTTTTTACCCCCAGGTTGCAGGTACGAATTGCGAAATTGTTTTTACTTTGCTAATTAATTAGATTTTGTCCGTCTTTTGTTTTTTAAAAATACTGCTCTCATTCTACCCGAAGTTTTTTTTTGTTAGTTATCAGATGGGATGAACATTTTCTGTAATTACATCACATTGAGGAATAATTTTATCTTTTTAACTCTAAATAGAATTTTTATTGCTTAAAAAAAAAAAAAAAAGAATTTTTATGTTTCAACACATATCAATACATGAACGTCATTATGTGCTTTTTGACCATCATACCTTTATATTAACACTTTTCTTTTTACACAACACGTACTATTATCAAAATAGATGATGCTTCCATGTTCTTTAGATAAGATTCAAGGAGGCACGGTCCGAAACGAAAACTCCTTAAACTGGGAGAATAGTTTCCAAAAGAATGAGAGAATGCCCCACACATAGTCAAAAAAGAGGAGAGAATACCCCACACATAGGAGAGAAAAATTGCCACTATTAAAGTGAACTCTAGTGAGTTGAACCTGGATGTGCTAGTATACCAAGATGGCCTTTGATCCACCAAGACATTGGCCCTTTCCTCTTATATTAACACTTTTAACCCTAAATCCTTTTGAAGTATGGTGCCAATTTGATTCGGTGTGGTAATGTTTTAATTGGACTTAGTCGCATTACAGATGATATTTAAAATGATAATAATAATACTAATTAAACATCCAATAGATCAAAGTTGTGATATCAAACACTAAATACATCCTAAAAATACAAATAATAGTAAGTAAACATTGTGATCCCTACATATCCCACTACAAATGTCACAACCCAACCCTCCCTTGGAAATGTCACAGTTAGAAGATATCTATCTCCTTGATGTGATAATTATATGTGTTATGTTACCCGATCTCTAATTTGAGATATATGTATGTATAATACCTTTTTGCTAGTATATTCCACTTCTTTTTTTTCCTTTTTTGAAGAATCTTCTCTTTTTTTCTTTTAATACTATTAGTATCATAAATCTCGTTTATTTTAGTCCTAAGTATTAGAACTAGATAATGTTCTATTAGCTTAAATTTTGTAGTCTAATGATAACTGCAAATGTCAACAGAGCCTCCAGTCCCCAAGTTCGCATCCCCATTTGATTAAAAAAAAAAATTAAAAACTTTCTAAGACTAAGGATGTGGATGGAAATTCATCCTTAAATGAGTTAAATCCAAATAGGAATAAGGATACAGGAACCCACTTCATCCTCATTTTACCATTTATATTGTTATAAATATAAAATATAAAAAGTATTTATATTCATAATTAAACTTTTGTTTTTTTGAAGTATATTCATAATTAAACTTGTTTTAATCTTTTTCTTTTTTAGAAAAAAAAAAGTACATAAAGAATGTAAACAAAATCCGTCCTCGATGTGGAAAATGACAAAAGTTGTTACTATACAACTTAAATGAAGTAAATCATTTGCTAAATACTATATATAAAGTTCCAAAATTATCATAAGAATGTAAATCAAAATTTTTATGTCTCATAATTTAATGTTACAATAGTTTAATGAATCTCATGATATAAAAATCAATCAAAATAACATCACATACTTGTGATACCCCGTTTGTTAAACAAGACACGGGTTGGAAGATTTGCGATCCCATGACTGTGGCATTTGGTCTTGGACTTAGATTAGATTTTTATGTTATATATATATATATGAGACAGGATCGGGGGACACAAGTTTTGACACAAATTTTGATACATTTGTTGACCATTGGATGAGGAGGATTTCAATGGTTTAGATTTACTCACATCACTGTATACGATTCCATTTTACACTCTACATAAATATTTTCTCTCACATTTCTCTTCATTATTACACCATCTCTTCTCTCTCCCATTAATATTAAAATCTCAATATTTAAATTATTTTTTTCTCACCCAATCCAATTATATTTAAAAACCCATTAAGAAAATTATAAAAAAAAAAACTGCAATTGTTTTTTTTTTTAACTTGATAAATTTATTATTTAAATGATGATTTATTTTTTAAAATAGTTTAAACCAAACAATCTTTAGTAAGAAAATTTTCACTACCACTAAAAAAAAAAAAAAAAATCTTATTTCAAAAACATTTTCTAACCAAAATAAGTAAAATAGATTTTATTCCAAAAACACAAAACACTTAATCCAAAAAAAAAAAAAAAGAGACTATCATCGAATCATTTCCCAAGTAAACTTAAAACATAAAACCACACTTGCCAGTTGTTGCTACCATTGACACCCACCAACCATCAGAGTCTCTTCATGTAAAAACTGCAAGCTTTAAACTTTTTGATTAAGTGTTTTATATTTTTGGAAAACAAAATATATTTTATTTATTTTGGTTAGAAATTGTTTTTGAAAAAAGGATTTTTTTTTTTTTTTTTTAGTGGTAATGAAAATTTTCGTACTGAATATTGCTTGATTTGAATTATCTTAAAAAATAAATCGTCATTTAAATAATTAATTTACCACCAAAAAAAAAAAAAACAATTGTAGCATTGTTTTTAATTTTCTTGTTGGGTTTTTAAATATAATTGGATTAGATGAGAAAAAAATAATTTAAATATTGTGATTTTAATATTAATGGGAGAGATGAGAGATAGTGTAATAATGGGGAGAGATAGTGTAATAATGAAGAAAGAAGGGAGAGAAAAGATTTTTGTAGAGTATAAAATAGAGTTGTATGTAGTGATATGAGTAAATCTAAACAATTAAAATTCTTCTCATCTAATAGTCAACAAATCGTGTCAAAACTTGTGTCCCCCGATCCTACCATATATATATATATATATTTCTTTTAAAATCAATTAAAATCAAATATACTTGATTTTAAAAAGTAAAGATCAACTAATCAAATTAATCTGTTGCATTTTTTCTCATAAAATAAAATTTATCTCCCATTTAATTCAAATACAATGGATAAATTTAATTGGTTGGTCATTACATTTTAAAATCAAGTATACCTGATTTTAAAAGTCCACACATATATAAACTTATTTGTGTTTTAAAAGTTGATATAGAATATACGTATGGTATGGATTTGAAACCCCAACACTTAAATAAGCGCTAAACCATTTGAGATAGGACGGAAAATGCAAAATAATTTACTTATTTATTAATTTAAAAATAATTTCTTATATTTTTCTCCTCTTTTTCTTCTAATTTTTTTAATAAAAAGTTGTATTTTATTTAATAAACGACATAAGGCAATTGATTTATTTAATTTGATTAGTTCATTGAAAAAAACTTAATTCAATCTAGTGATATTGTACTATATTTCTAATTCAATTCCAATCCCAAATCAACCAAATTAAATACAACTTGCTCATGATAACAAAAAATGAAATGTTTTAAATAACAAATATTCTGCTATCTATAGTTAGAAAAATATGCGTATACATTATCTAAATCTGACTCAGTTGCAAAGAGTATTAATTTAAATATAAAGTGACGAAGTTACCCCCGCAAATAATAGGTTAAAAATTGAATGAAGAAAGATAAGCTTATCTTATACTAATAAATATAATTATACGTCCTTTTATCCATTCCATTGATATATTTTAAGTCTAATCAATTATATTTTATAACTTTTATGTAAGTAATTAATGACGGGAGCCGAAATCTGACCAATGTAAGTACAGTGATAACTTCCTAATGGTAACTTGGAAATAGAAAAATCAAGAAAGCGTCATCTACCAAAAAGAGAAGGGTAAAATAGTAATTGCAAATGCTGTCCTTTGCTGTTCCTGGTTGGATGTTACAGACAGCTGTGTGCAAAAACGTACGTACATAGCCAGCCAATTCCACAGCCAAAGGTGGCGCAACCAGGCAACGCTTCATTTTCTCTACCGTTCCTTCCTTTTCTTTCAACCCAACAAACCCTAGATCCCTCCCTAACTTGTCTTCTTCGCTTGTAAGTTTCTCTTCGGCTCACATTTCATGTATGAATATCATGCATCTCCAACTCCATGCATGTCTCGTTTGTTTTACTTTGTGTTCAGTTTGCTGTTAGCTTAGTTGAGATAAAGTCCTCTCTTCACTGAACTCGATTAGTTTTGTGATTTTTTGTTCATGTTGTATCTATAAGTTGCTTTGAGGATATAAACGGTGCATGTTGATTTTGGTTTCTTGTCGACTTTAATTGCAACCCAGCTTTTCACTTATGATTGTTGTTCATTTGCTATTAGTTTTTTGGGTTTGGCTGCTATTCTCTTTTGGGTTTGGCTACCTTACTGATTGGTTGGATAAGCTAATCTATCAATAATTACTTTTGAATCTTCTTCAATAGTTATTCTTACAACTAATCCAACTGCTATTGGTGGATAACCTTCGTTAACCAGTAAGTTAATATAACTAAATTTTTTTTATTTAAATTTGGGATCCCAACTTTGTCGTGAAGTGTAGTTATCTTGTCTTTGTTTATTTTCAACTATGATTCATTTTGTTTTTCTCTCTCATATATATATATATATATATATAAGAACTTTTTTAGTGCTAGATTGTGGAATTTTGTATTATTTCTGTAACAAAATATACATACACTTATGAAGATGTGGACCTGCAAAATTTTGCAAGTTTTAAGACAGTCTGAAGTATGTGTATCAGTGTATGTGTGTGAGTGTGCTTTTAAAACTCCAAAGATTAGGCTTAGTTATATGTTTTATCATATAATTGTTGTATTCGTCAGAGTCATACTTTTTTGGCTTCCTGCATCTATTTACTATTTTGATTTCAGCTAATTTTGACTACGACAATTTGCTGCATTTTGTTAACAATTCGTATAATAAATCATGACTGGTTTTAGATTTGTGATCAAATTACTTTCAATTTAGAATCTGTTTGTCGCATATCAGATTCATTAATCTGCTTTTAGAAGTAATGTTAGTAATCTTCTTCGAATTCAATATTTGCATGATAATTGGATTTAATTTATGAACAGTTTCTTGTTTTAATTTCGTTCATTCTTATGACTACTGCAAGTTGATATTGACATTAGCAGACTTTGGTTTGTTATGGTAGTAACAGAGTTCATTCTGTTTAAATGCTTCTAACTAGTTGTTGCTTTAGAAGTTCTTGTTTAGGTATGGAAGGACAATGGAACCTGGAGATGTCTTTGAACTTTGGTGGAAATGCCAATTATGTCTCTTATCGACCTGAAGATGATCCAAATTGGCACTTTGTCATGGGAGCTGGACGGAGTGGGAATCAGCCTAATGCTCTGTCATCTTCTCCTCAATGGACCACCCACTTACAGAAAGCACCTCGCAATTATGTTGAATTTCTCGCTGAAAATTCCACGTTTCTTGAGAATGCTTCTGGTGCAGATATGTTAGAGACCATTACTTCAACTGTAGGTGGCACTCAGTCTGTTGAGGGACTCTCTGAAATTCAAAGAGAACTTTTGTTCAGCAATCCAGGGAAGGCCTGTGGTTATAGACCTGCTGAACCTTCCATTGAGATGAATGCTTGGCAGGTAAAGCCATCTTACCCAGATGCTCAACTGCGTTACCATTAGTAATGCTAAACATGTGTTGCTATAATCCAATTTCATAATGGCTGGACAGACATGAAATGAGCCCCCTTGGTGTATTTATTCAATTTCCAAAAATATGATCTACTTGGTATCAGTAATCAGAATAAATGTTATAAGTTCTGATTCTACGTTATTTCAGAACCCACATAATGAAGTGAAACCAGCAAACAGATTTACAAACTTTCAGGCTCAGCAGCAGGTCATTTCTCAGGTTATTCCTTCGTTTGTACTTATATCTCCTATTCCTAGCTAAATTATTGCCACGAGCAATCACTGAGGCTTGAAATTTGACTTAGAACTTTATTAATAATACAGTAACGCCAATGTCTTGCTACAGAATCACACTTCATGGAAAGAACCATATGAAGATAACAGCAATGTGTTTCAACTTACACCCAGAATAACAGTTGCTCCATCTTTTTTCCTGCCCAAGCAGCATCACAATGCATCAAGACAAAGAGCCGCTGTAACTGATCGTGTAAGAGGAAACCTTTTCTCAACCACCGGAAATACTAATGGCACCATACTAAAACAGAACAGGCCAACAAATATGGTTATATACTCTTTTGTTTTGAAATAACTACTTATTACCTACTTTAATAATCAGGACTAAACATCTTCACAATTGGTTTCGTTCGGTACAAGTAGCTTGCTGTGGTACACTTTAGTTTTCCTGATTTTCTGCTTCTTGATTCAGCATCGCAGGATGAGAATAGCTGAAAAACTCAGATCCTTGCAAGAACTGCTTCCTCATTCCACTGAGGTAAATAAATCTTTATACATTCACAATGATCCAGACAAGCGTTACGTGCCTATCTAAAACTCACACATATGCATGCAACAAGCATGATAAACTACAAAAATCAACGCAATTTATTGAAAGTTTCATGGATGGTAACAAATTCAATATCCATATTCAAAGCAGTTTTTGCCACCAAACACACATATGTGCATGCAACAAACACGAAAAAAACTACAAAAAGTGTACCATTTATTGAAAGGATAGTGGACAGTGATGAATTCAATTTTCTCTCACACATAGCAACTTTTGCCACCAATTATACGCATCATATTTATATATTGTCATTGTGTGAATAAAACAGAGGTGGGACAGCTTAAGAGCCAAATGGAAAGTTCTCTGTTGTATATGTTTCTTAGGATCCTAATGTCCTATTATTATACAGTGTAGAGGTTCAATCTGAATTAGAGACCAATATTTTTCACAGGAAGTGTCAAACTTGACTTGTCTAATTAGTTGATTTTGGTTCTGTAGGGTAGTCAAGCAGCTATACTGGATGATATAATTGACCATATCAAGTTTCTGCAATTGCAAATAAAGGTATGTGTTTCTAAATTTACTAGCAAAGGTGTATCCTCTTCCTGTGTACAATTGTTTATATGCTTCTCTTTGAATAAATGATCACATTTCAATCATATTGTTGTATGGAAATGGTTAAATGTTGTTTGCACAATCATCAGCTTGATGTGAAAACAATCTTGCTAGTTTCTCATATTATTTTTTAAAAGAAATTTAGGTTACAAAATTCATAGAGCTAGTACTCTGAAATGAAAATCAAACATCAAGCTGCATAGCCAAGATGGCAACCGAATTTCTTGTATCGCAATTATCAGCTCAAAATTCTATGGCATAATTATTTAATAATAGCTACTGGGACATCTAATGCAGCTTGATTCAACCCTTTTGATTCTTGGGTCTCTTTTTTACCCTCTCTAATATAGAAGAGTGGTACTTCTGCTAAAACACCTCACACATAGAGGTGTTATGCTCATTATCCTTCAAACCCCACCTTCCCTAACCATCTTATTGGAGCTCTTATGCATTAAAATGCTACCAGCAGATGGTAGTACAGAACTGTGAAGAAGCCAAAGCGTTCTTGTTTTACATCTAACAGATAATATACGTTTTTCCTTATTGTCTAAAGCTTTTGTTTTGATGCCTTATTGTCTAAAGCTTTTGTTTTGATGCCACCGATCAAAGGCCAAAAAAATTTAGGGTAACTTCCATGATGTGTACAGGCAGTATATTATGGCAAGAGAACAAATTTGAGGTGTATTTATCTGATTATGTTAATCTAAATAAATCTGTCAGACTTGTGCAATGATGATACAAATGGAGAATTTTATGGTTCTTGAAACCATATCAGGTTAAGCCAGTAATGAATTCAATGGGAAACTCTAACCCTGCAGGAATTAAGTCAAAGCATTTTGGGAGGCCAACCAACTTCAAAACCGTTCATTTTCCTTGAGGTAGTAATTATCTATGTCTAACTAGAAGTTAAGCAAGCTCATCATGCAGCAATAATCTAATCCTGTGCTGATCATTTGCAGGGATATGGCCACTATGTTATCAGTGAACAGATGACAAATGAATCTCTTGAAGAGATGATGGGAAAGTTGCTAGAGACGAACCCAGCAGCAGCAATCAAGTTGTTGGAGAGTAAGGGCTTGTACATGATGCCCATTTCTTTGGCCAATGAGTCAGGCCAACCCTCATAGATGCTTGGCTTGCCTATTTTCTGAATTTTAATGTTAGTTTCGACTTACCTTGCATAGTTCCTATCCGGACATTAGAAATGATTCTCTAATATTCTACTGACTCTTCTGAACGGCAGATTTAGGATGGATTTTTACTGAGTAATGATGAATTACCAGTTGAAGCTAATCTTACAGAAAGCGTTTCATTCCTTTGGTTTTTTCTGTCCGCATGATTTTACTGAAATATTTATAAGCAAACCTTTAGAGGATTACATATATTGCTACGTTTCGATAGATGCACTTATAACAACCTCTCTTCTTCTTCTACCTCCTCCCTCCACCATTGAATTTTTTGTCGTTTAAAGTTTCTGCTTTTGTCCAACAAGAAAAGTGACAGTATTAATTTTTCAGAGCATATTATTTCAGTGTAAACCGAAACATTTCTCTGTACAATAAGGAAAATGTGGAAAAGGGAAAAAAAAAAAAAAAGGAAATAAGAAAAAAGCTACAATAGGGAAAAAGAAATTGCAAGCATCGTGTGTTGAACATAAATGCTTGGAATTGGAGCAAGAAAGAAACATAAGGTGCTTCCGCTGCCTGCATGTAGACCAACCAATTAAAGAAGAAAAGAATTGAGGAAAGAATGTACATTAAACAGGCTATCGTTTCTCCTGATCTTCTCTAATTGAATCTATCTTTAATATGAGAGGCTTGTGAAGATCCAAGGGAGATTCTGCTACAATGGGCAGCATTGTAGGGGTTGTGGCCAATATGCTCTTGTCAGTATTCTCAATCAGTGCTTTGTCCAATGAAGCTTTAGCAACTCTAGCAATGCAGACCATTAGAACCACTGGTGCAGTCACCAAAACAAAGAAAAAGTCAGTATGTTTACAGACCCCGAGGAAATTCTACAGCATGGACAATCCAATACGTATTATAATTTTCAACCTTTATGGTTTTATACAATGAAATTGCCACATTAATAGTTCAGAAGTTGAGAATGCAAATTTATGCACTATTTCAGTTTGGTGTATATGAGAAAATGTCAAGTCTATTGGTGTAAAGCCTTCATGGAATGGAGACGATCATCAGTGAGAATTCAGGATATAATTAAAGCCTCAATTAAGCGACTAGGCGGGAGAAACCTCGTACATTTTCAAATTTTTAAGACATAACAGCTTGGAGAAAAAATAATATAAAGCAAGAATCAATGGGGACTCACTAGAGGTCACCAAGCCAAGTGCCATATACACCTGCATCCATAAGCAAACTAGCATAATCAGGACGATAGGTAGCATTCAAGATGCAATCAGAAACCAAAGTGCTATAGCCTAATACATCTTCTCTGAAACAAACTAAGACGTCAAACAATCATTTCAACACATATTTTGTTCAAGGAAAACGGTAATGCAATCACAATGTGGTTCAAAATAAACTATGTTTACCCAATGAGTTGTTGAAATCTCTTCCCATCCATGTGTGATATTGGAAAGATCCTTCACAGTTGTTCCAACATACACCAGAGCAAATGTACTTGGCTGTCACAAGAACAAATCAGAAGCTCAGCTGTTGATATAACTTTTAAAACCAGCTTATATAGCAAACTACATAGAGATCTAGTCACCCAACAACTTGACAATAAGAAACGATCATAATTTACACCAACATAGCACAATTTTAATTAGATGAAACATTACAACTCAAAGATGAGGGGTAAAACAAGGAATTGTTTTATAATGATCTAATATTTTCTACAGTGACAAAAAAGACGTTTAGAATTCAATTGAACATATTGTAAATTACGAGTCTCGGAATAAGGTTAAAATAGATGAAATGCTTGATCAAATTTGTAGAGTTAATATGGCTGACTACGGTGAAAACCAATAAAAATGTAGATAAGTAGAAGAAGAAATACCATCATTCCCATCCATGATGCCAGCATGTATTGTCCTATGCCAATGGCAGTCACAGACAAGAGATAATTCAACAGGTTGAATGGGAGCAGAGGAACAAGACGAAGCAGAAAAACTATCTGTTGGATAAATCAAAAGAAATGAACACTGAATTATAAATCACAACGAAGACACTGAATATCCAGGAAACTATGAACATGCAAAATATAAATAAACCAATAAGTTGTGTTCAAAGAAATTCACAACTATATGTTTCAGATATAGAATCAGAAAACCAAAAGCATAAAGGCCAAAAGTTAATCTCAAACCCACAAGTTGATGGTTACGTGTGTACTTGAATTAATGATATCAGGAAATACGATGCAGGCTCAATTCGAAAAACTGTCCTATAAATAAATAGACTTTAGTTTTCAGATAGGTCGAGTGACTATGAAGCACGAAAAAATTTCCCCATCTAGTGGAGGTATGTTATAGAAGCAGCTATGAAGGCACAATTAGAATATTCGTGGCTGTGGCATTGGTGGGTCGGTAACTTCACCGTTCACAGATTGAAGATTCAGAAACAAATGACAAGTATCTACCAAATACCAACAACTATTAATAAGGTTCAGTCAAATGCAAATTACAACGCTAGTAAATTTCATTGATTTAGTATAGTTCACTGGGAAAATTGACTATGTTTTTCTTTTCAAGTGTTTCTGACTCATGGTTGGTAAAATAAGAAGATTAGAAAAAAAAGTCAATATAAAAGATCGGAAAACTACACCTGAAATATATTAATGGAAAGCTACTCTTAAAATATGTACGCAGCATTCTTATCTAGTATGCGCTAAACGTTGTCAAAGGTCATAGAGAAGGTTTGAAAGATTTCTTACCTTGAAGCCAGATCTCTGGATTGCAATAGCAACAGCTTGAAACTTAGGATAATCATTTAACTTGGAGAGCACATATGATCTTCCAATCTGCACTAGAATACAGACTAAGATATAAGTGGATAGAGACAAAAAACTCAACATTCAACATATAAAAGTAAATGTAAAACAAACACTCCAAAATCGCAAATGTACTTATTTCCATTTAAAATAGTTTTATTTTGAAAACTACAGTCTTCACTCTTCTAGTCTTATGACTCTTATTAGTGGTGTTGGCAAGAAAAAAACAAAATGCATTGCTCAATTACCGATATCTGTAACATCAAAAGTAACATCGACCTTAACAAGCTCAAATTACTCTAACATACATAGTCATAGACATGAGGATTGAGAACCAACACATTATTAATTACAGGTTTAGGAGACTCACTGTTCTACCAAGAAGGAATGCGGCCGTTGCACCTAACGTGGCACCAGTAGAATCAGCAACGAATCCCACAGGCAGTCCAAAAAGATAACCACCTCCAAGCTGAAAAATATGTACAAAACACAAATTATAAGAAATACCAACATAGAGTATTTAAAAATTTTCCAGGTAAAAACAGACTAAAACCACTCTACATTAAACGAACCTACCGTGAGAATTGAAGCAGGAACAACCAAGACTGATAATGGCATGTACGCAAAAGCTCTACAACATTTCCAGGAAAGATGAGTCAGATGTACTACAACTACAAATTTAACATGTAAGAGAAACTTACAAGACAAATGGACCCCAAAATCCAAGATCCTGCTTGATCCATAACAAGAACTTCTTCAAAATCTACAATAATGGAAAAACATAATGAATAATGATGAAGGTGAGTGTGTGTGTGTGTGTGAATGAATGGAAAGAAAAAGTAGTGAAGTGAGGTAGACTTGCGGATTCAACGGGGAGGGAGAGGCAGGCAACGGAAATGGCAGCGAGGAGGAGGAGCAGGAATCCGAGTCTGAAGGCGGAGGCCCAGGAGAAGGAGAAGACAGCAGCCATAGGCGGTGGTGGTGGTGGTTTAGGGGTGTTTCATGGGCGTCCACCTCCACCTCCACCTTCTTCCTTGCCTCCTCCACTCTTTTACTTGATTTCGTTTTCCCATTTTTTTAGCGCAAAACCCAACTAACTGTATCACTATATTTAGATGTTTATTCTGTCAGTTACTTTTTGGGTCCCACCCACGTTAAACGTTTGATTTCTCATTCGTCTCTCTCCGTTACTAGTCGCCGCGTATGCGTTTTGCCACGTCGACGCTTTTTTCCTCTGGGCCTCAAACCATCTGAATTCTTCTCTAAAATTGTAATGTAATTATATTCCATTAAAAATATTTTATTTTAATTATAATCGATTAGTATAAGGGATCATCTTAGTTTTTCTACTGTTATTTGACATAATCGTTAATTATTCCTTATAGTTTATTAAAATATCATTTGCATCGCTTCTATGATTCTGACATGCATAGTAATAAAAAGAATCAAGAGGTTTTTTGAATTTTTTTTTAAATTACAAGAGGTTTTTTGGATTTTTCTTTTTAATTATAAAGACTAAAGAGTATTTTGACTATTTAATCAAACGGTAAAGGAGTTCTTCTTAATAATTTCTCAAATTAGTGGTGAATTTTGACTATTATATCAAACTTCAAGAGAAAAATAGAATTATCTCTTAATATAATCGTGCATCTATGTTGATTTGTGGTTAGAAGTTCATCGAAAGTATTTTATAAATCTTGTGTAAGTGATTTATTTTCTCTTATTCTATTTAAATTTGTAATCTATTTGCGTTAATTTAATATGTTATTTTTTATTAAAATAAAACCCCATTCAACATTTATTATTATTATTATTGAGAAACATTCAAGATTTATTATTGTCTACAAATCTGTCATTATTTTCTTTTTTAGAAAACTTTAATTTATTTTTATTTTAAAAATTTTGATGTGGTTTTATTATTATTATTATTATTATTATTATTACATTTAAATTAAAAATAAATTTTGTGTAGATTGCAAAATACTTGTGAGTTGCGATTAAAATTTGAATGATGTCATACTTTCCAAAATTTTATTCAATTTTTTGGCTCAAATGATATGATAAGATAGTTTGTTGTAAACACCTTTAATAATATAATAATCTATTGATAATGTAGTGGTTACAAATAATATTATCATGTCATTTAGATAATAAATTTCGATAAAATTTTAGATAATGTAACATTACTCTTATTATTTATGTACAAAATGTAACAATAATATTATTTTATCCAAATAATGCGACATCTTAAAAATATAGGATGATTAACTAATCAAATTTCAATTAGTTAGCTCTCATATTTTTAAGAATGTTATATTATTTGAGCTTCAATTTAGAAAAAATAAAATTACTCAAAATGTAATGCAATAAAATTGAAGAAAAGGTATTTTGAGTTTTGGTTACAAATTATTATTATTATTATTTTAGGAGGCACAGACGAATAAGGTATTCGTAGAAATTTAAAGCGTTACTATAAAGCTAGCCCAGCAATAAAATGTATTTGGCCCATATTTTCTCAGTTAGGTGTCGCTTGTGAGCCCAAATCAATTCGACTCATTCACTGCCACAGCCACTGCCTTCTCAAAGGAAACACTCAGGCAAGGTTGACATCATAATACTCTTATAAGTCAGAATGCTTTTAAACTTTGAAAAAACTACAACCTAATTCAGAATTTTTAAATATAACACAGGTACAGTCTCCAAATAGACAATGAAAATGACCTCGTTTTTTTTTTTTCTGAATCAGAAAAATGACCTCGAATCGTTTTCAAAAGTTTAAATTTAATTTCAAAGATTATTTACTGACAATTTTTTTGGAAACATGAGTAAAGCCATTGCTATACATATTTTCTTAAGATTTTCTATATCTCTTGTTATAAAAAATTTAAGAATCACAATCAAACCGATTGTAAATCCTTTTTTATTGTAAAAGGTATGACAAAAATTTAAGTGATAGTAACAATTAATAATCCTTTTCGTTTTTAGTATTGTTATTTTTCAATAAAAAACTTAGTTATATGTTGGAACACAAACATTTTAGATTAGAATTAACCTTCCTTAATGATTTTCAATTCATTATAATAACTTAAAAACCATCAAATTGATTCTAAAGTTTAAGTGGTTAAGATTTTATTTGATAGTTATAATTTTCTATACATGTTAATTTTGACTGGTTAGATATGGTCTCAATTTTTAAAATAACAGTAATTTGATAAACTAAAATATAAATTGCAAATTATGTACGAGAAAAACTAAACAAACCTAGGTGGTTTAAATATTTCAAATTTTAAATGCATGCTCAACGCAAAAAACTAAATAGTTTGGCACTAAAAACAAGTTCAAGCTTGTTTACACCAGGTTTTCAAAGACCGAACCGAACCATGCAGACGTGATTACCAATCTCATAAAAATGTTTCTAGAAGAAATATTAAACCTTGACATGTGTCTATAGTAGAAAGACAAAAACTTGAATACATGAGAGAACTTGACTAACTGATTTCATCTGAAATAACGTTTGTCTGTCTCTGGGACTAATCTATCATTGATTAACAATGCAATCGAACTGCATACTTAAGCATCTGAATCATCTATAAAAGTGTTATAATGGAGAAAATAACAATTACCTCGTATGCTTTTAGTAGAAAGATAAAATTTTGGGTACAATAGACACATAAAAACTTCTTTCTTATCAAGAAATAGTTAAACCGAAGTTAATCCATCTCTAGAAATTATATATTACCATCGGTGAACAGTGCAATTAAACCACATACTCCAATACATTTCCTAAAAAGGTATATTTGTTAAAAAAAGATTAAACCTGATGTGTATATAGTTGAACGACAATAACTTTTGAGTGCATTAAAACTCTTCCTCTGATAGATGAAGAGTTAAAAGAAAGTTGGTCCATATGTAGGGGTTATGGACCTCTAGTCAACAGTGCAATTGGACCCCATATTTGAACACTGCATCATATAGAAAAGTGTACTTAGGAAGGAGGATTGAACCTTGTGTTGTGTGTCCATAATTGAAGGACGAAAACTTTGGCGTATAGCAGACATGAAAGCTCTTTCTTTTATTGATAAAGAGTTAAAATAAAGTCGGTCAATCCGCGAGTAATGGACCACCATTGGTTAACTGTGCAGTCCGACCTTGGGAATTTTTTCAAAGGTCAGGGCATCAGGTTGCAAGTGAAAGGGCCTAAATCGGTACATATATATTTTGTAGATTGAGTATCTAATACTTGGTGGTACATTTATGCCAAGGTTCAACACTGCCAAAACGTGATAAACGACAGCAATTGATGGTCCTACTTCCTAGGCATCACCATCACAGTCGAAGTTTGTAGACCAAGCTAAAAACCATTTGTGCTTTTAGCATCTCAACTTCAACCGGACGAACTTACCCGAATCGCATTTTATTTAAGTACAAAAAAGTACATGATGAGGTGTCAAAAGGGTAAGATGGGTCTGATCCGATTTGAACTCGTTTCCATGTAATCCGAATCCGACCTAAACAAACTTTTTTTTTTTTTTTTTGTTGAAGCATATCCTTGAACAAACTTGATATTGGATTTTTCAAAGCAATATAAATTTTAGACTCGAATCCGGATAGGTCCAAATTCGGCCCAATTCGGTCGAAGTGTAATTTTATCTATAAAAAATTTGAAAACTACGATCTAACTTAGTTCAATTGAGATTTAAAATTCAATCCAATCCTATTTGAAGTTCGGATTCGTCAATATTATTTTACAATTGGTCGTACCCGGATAATATTCATGCCTAAATCTGATCCATATAATGACCCAGTGTAAAATTTTCAAGTGCCCAGTTGACCCGATTGACACATCTAATAATAATGATAGATGGAATAATTAAAGCCTATATATATATATGCACACATATATACAAGTAGATTATCTTTTTACATGTAATTATTAATTAAATAGAACTGTTTAGATTGAGACTGGTGGATGACATTTTCCGTGAACTCTTTTAAAACATCCTAGCATGACCCTAGCATTGCTCCTTATAAAATTTACGTTTATAGATCAGCAAAGTGCAAAAACATCTATCAAGTTCGGGCCTAATTCTAGTTAGGTGAACTTTTTTATTCAAATTTGCAAGAATCTTTCTTGCCAAGAGTTAACTCTTGTCACACTTAACCATTGACTACACTATTAATATAAAATCTTTAAAACACCCTTATTTAAATTGATTTATTTTTCATAGTAATAAATAAATAATTTAATAAATTTATTATGATCACTAGTAACAGAATGTTTCATCTTCATTTTCATGGTGTCATTCAAGCATCCAATGTCATATTCATCACCTAAACATCCAAGCTCATCCTTATCACTTAAATGTCCAAACAATCACTCAAACATCGACTTCTTCTTCATCACTCATAAAATCTCCAAACAATCACCAAAGCATTAATTTTATCCAACTTCATCTTCATCACGCATTAAAAATCCAAACAATCCTTCATATGTAAACTTCATCCAACGTCATTTTCTTCACCCATTAGAAACCCAAACATTACCTTCATCTGCATTACCCATTAAAAAAAATAAAACAAATAATTTTTTTAACAATTTTATTTAAAAACAAAAAAAAAAAAAAAAAAACAAAAAGAAACAACTCCATCACGGATGGAGCAATTTGCTTTGTGGAGCAGCAACCCAGATGGAACCTCTTCTTTTTAACAATAATAATAATAATACTAATAATAATAATAAATTAGATGAAGGAGGAAATTAGATTGTTTCCATCGATTTGATATAAGATACTTGATCTCCTCCATTTAATTTTTTATTTTAATACATTATTTAAATAATTAAAAATTAAAGCGAAAAGTTTTACTCTTGAGCCGTTAACTTTTAACTGAGCATAAGTAATGGTAGAGGAGGTGTGTATAAATTTTGAACAAAATGTTCAGTGTAGCTCCGATTAGGCTTAAATTTGGGGGGACATTTGTGTCATTTGTCGTAGGGGTGAGCATCTCCATTTTGATAGGGTTGGGTCGGATTAAATCTTAAGAAAAAATTGAAATTAGTTTGATTGAAAATTACATTGGACTGACAAACGTCCACTCTTAGTTCTAATCCAATATTTTCTCAACCTTTTAGAAAAACGCTTGTTGGAAATAACGATCAAGAACAACTATATCTGTTGTTATTATTATTATTATTATTTTGTGTCTTTGTGATTCATGGATTGACCTTTTTGTCTGTAATAGTTAATGAGTTAAACTTTTATTTATAATCACATTATGGATCTTTTTTATTTATATTTGTTTTATGAATTGCACTTTTATTTGTAATCGTTATTTGTAATATTTGAATTTATGTGATAATGTTATTTAAAATTATTAAGAGCTTTTTGATATTTTAAGTAAAATTCAATCCGATCAATAAAAATTTTTAACATGATTTATATCATATAAGAAAATTTTCAGTCCATTTTAATCCAATTTAATATGACAAATGTTCATCGCTAATTTGCCTTCCATCCGAAAATAGGTAGATGACGATGATGTACAGGTTGTTGTCCAATTAGTTCACAGAAACCAAATCAATAGCCATGATTGCGTTGGCCAAATTTCAGATTCGTACTATTATTGTTCCATTTGACGTCAATAATTGATAAGCAAACAAAATACAAAAGGCAACTATGGAATTGACAAATGCATGTCAATGCAACTCTAACAGGAAAAATTTTTCAAGTTGTTAATAATTTGCAACCAAAATTTTGAACGAAATTTAGTGTTTATCCCTAAAATCTCGGTCGCGTGATCTATGCACCTGGATCAACCTGTTCCAAAAAATGCATGTGACGTTGGATTTGATGCTATAAAGCTACACAATCAATCGGCAACAGTGTTGATTCATGGCACACATGCAATTCGGGGATATTAGAAAAGACACTGAAAACACGATTGTGAATCAAAATGACTCAAAAACAATACGCTTTTTTTCCATAGCCTTTCGGCAAGCACGCTTCTAGTCAACTAGAACCAAGACTGGCCTATAAAATCCAAAAAAAAAAAAAAAAAATTGCTTTTAATGATTTCAACTTCACGGGGGAAAAAACAAAAACTAAAGAAGAATGGGACCATGGTATGGTAGAGAGATGATAAGGGAGCAACTTCGTGGTGGTGGTAGAATATATCTTAGGCCCAGTTGGCTCCTTGGAGCTCACCACGGCTGAGGTTGATTGAAGCTATGAACTGTAAACAATCAATTGGTTTATGCCAAAAGCTAGCCAATTAAACCAGTCCAAAACAACATTCCGATGATCCCCCCCCACTTGACTCAGGGAATCAGATGTTTGCAAATTTTTTTAAAAAAGCTTCACTTACAGTTGAGTCCAGCCAGTACTATTGTAACATTCGCTTGTCAATGTAAGAATCCTGAGTGCCCATCACAGATAACACCCAGCTTTAAGTATCAAAAAAGTAAAAATATAAGATGTAAATAAATTTAAAAAAAGTACTTTCCTTACACTTTGCTTATAACCCAAGAATCGAGGATTTTTTTATTTTTTATTTTTTTCTGAGAAAAAGAATCGAGTTTTTGACTATCAAATATTTTCACTGTCCATGTTATCATGTAAGAAATGGCACTATAAATTAATGTTACCTTGGCTTTTCATATCGGTTTAAAATGCAAGGAGCATCGAAGGAAAACAGAGTTTCCATTCCTTAAAAAATGTTTGTAAGAAGAATAATTTTTTATCCTATCTTGAGCAATAGCATGCGTGGAAAGCCTGAAAATGCCAACGAATGCTATGATGAAAGACAAAAGCTTTCAATGCATGAAACCAAATTCAGAATTTATTTTTTTATACAATTTGGTCACTACTGTCACCAAATTGAGTAATATCATATTCATATATATCACTATATATAATAACAAAAGCTTTTTTCTGCCCACTGCTTTGCCAGACACCGTTTGTCCTTGGCTTTCCATGTTTGGGACGGTCAAGAGTCAAGACACGCTTCATGGCCTACATTCCTGAACGATAACATGATTACATGATCGTCAACACAAATTAAAATGGAAAAGATTGGCGCACATGTTAAGGCGCGAAATTATTTGCCTTTTTGAAACATAGGTTGTTATGTATTCATTTATTAAAAAGTAAATATGAATTATTTCGTAAATATTTTATATTATTAATGTGTCACAGGGGTACATTTTAATACCACCCATTTAATATTATAAAATCAAGTAAAATTGTACATTCATCCATAATTTAGATGGTTAATATATACGTCTTATTATACATATTTATTAATATTTGTGAAAAATTATAGGCCAAGATCGCGATTGGCATAAACCATAATAGAAAAGAGGTAGCCCCCTCCAGAATGGATCATTGACGGAATCCTTTGACGAATGCTGCCAATGACAAAGGAGGAGGCTGGCTTCCTCTTAATAGAAGCCTCACTTACAATGCTACCTCCTTTGTTTTGGGAGGTTACTAGCCTCTGATCATGGAGGATGCTAGCTGTTGTCGTCGACGATGGTGCTAGCTGTTGTCGTCGACGATGAGAACATCGGTCAATCTCTTTTATAATCATGGGACGATGATTCCCATTAAAGTGGAGGCCAGCTAGCCTGCACGGTGAAGGCTAGCTAGTTCCAGAGATTTTCGTATAAAATCTTTAGTGAGACCAGAAAAGGAGAAAATACAATATAAAGATACGAAAAATCAAATAAAAAGTTGAGACATGAATGATACGTAAAGTTTTAAATGGCGAGGTAGACCACTCAGAAAATGAATGCAGTTCACTATATATTTTTCGCCATTTAAGATGATAAAGCCAACTGTAATAAAGTAATACTACTTTTAAAGGGAATATTTTTGGTTGATAGAAATAAAAGTTTAGTTAACTGCAAGAACAGAGAGAGGGAAGAAAACAGAGAGGGTTCCAGGTTGACCTATAAATATAACGCTGAGCCACCCAAATGCCTAAGACTTGCGGTGTCAGTTATTAAATAGTGATATCTGAAGAGAAGTAGTTTCTTTTTGCTCTCATTACAAAGAGGAAATAGTTGATCTTTCCTGTTCAACAAAGAGGAAATAATTGATCTTTCCTATTCAAACTTCAAACCTATTTTGACTTGTCGCATATCTCTGACACGTACGCGAAGAAGGTAAGTTTCTACAAAAGTAACATTTGAAAATTATCTTTTCCTATGCTTTAATTTACTTCAAAATTTTGTTTGTTATGATGATGATGACGGTGCTTTTTATTCATTTTTTTTTTAATTATTTTATTCACATGTATATAGGTTAATCAATCAATTAATCATGATTCATGCCACGCTAGTAGTGAATCATGGAACAATGCCTTCTTCAGTGCACATAAGCATACCTACTGGTAGATTGAATATTGACCGTTTGCTACAAAAAGAGAAGGTTTTGATCGTAATGGGGGCAACTGGAACTGGCAAATCACGTCTCTCCATCGACCTTGCAACCCATTTTCGAGCAGAGGTGATAAATTCTGATAAAATGCAAGTGTATCAAGGACTAGATATAGCCACCAACAAGATCACAGAGGAAGAGCAGCGTGGCGTCCCCCACCATTTGTTAGGAATACTAAATCCTAATGCAGATTTCACGGCATCCAATTTCCGTCACATGGCTTCGCGTCATATTGAATTAATTCATTCTCGACACCGACTTCCAATCATCGTTGGAGGGTCCAATTCCTACATTGAGGCTCTAGTTGATGATCAACATTCGATATACCGATCAATATACGAGTGTTGTGTTCTCTGGGTTGACGTATCAACACCGGTACTTCATCAATTCGTATCAGAGCGAGTTGACAGAATGATCGAAAATGGACTAGTAGATGAAGTGAGAAACTTTTTCAACCCCAACGCGGACTATTCAAGAGGGATCAGGAGAGCAATCGGGGTACCTGAATTCGATCGCTACTTCAGATCTGAACCATTTCTGGATGATGAAAGCCGAGATAAACTTTTAAAAGAAGCAATCCAGGAAATCAAAAACAATACATGCAAATTGGCATGTCGCCAATTGGAGAAGATACATCGGCTAAGGAACAAAGGGTGGAAGATACATCGACTTGATGCAACAGAAGTATTTCGTACGCGCGGCATAGCTGCTGATGAGGCCTGGAAGAAGCTTGTGGCCGGCCCAAGCACCACCCTTGTAGCCAAATTCCTGTCAGATTATTCACAGGGGGCCCCGCCCCCTATAGCACCCATTCGAGATCACATGGCACAATGTCTTGTCGCGTGATATCTTACAATTTTAATCAATTTTGATGTCCCAAATAAGTAAAGTATGTAATCGTATCATAATTAATAAAGGATAACTACAATTTTGTTTTGCATTGCTAGGTGTTTTGTTTTGTATTAGTTTATTGGGAACCTTAGAATTAATATTTAAAGAGTTTGATAATTGTAATTATATTTGTAACTTCAAAAAAATTGAACTAAGATTTTGGAGAATCGAAGCCAGTTGTCAATGATTATATAATAGTGTAATAGTATATTAGAAAGTGAAAAGGATGGAAAGCAACCGTTAAACTTATCCACTTTATGCTTTATAGGACTGAAACATATGATTACCATAAATACCTTTCACTAATGAGATACAAACGATCGCTTTCACTTTTCTCTCTTGTTTTCTCTTCGCACCTTCTCTCATACTTTTTCTTATGTCTTTCTCCACCGTTTTCTCTTTGCTTGATTCCCACGTTCTCTTTACAAATGCCATTGTTCATGCAAAAACAATTATAATTTTGATGTTCGAATTCATCACTAAATTATTTTGTTAGTTATAGTGAAAATATGATTTACTAGTGAATTATTTTTTTTTTTTAAATTATGATTCAAATTTTGAGATAATTTAAATTTTATTAATTAAAATTTAAAAACAAGAGGAAAACTCGAATATATAAAAAAAATTTGAAATCGTAAAAGAAAAATTTAGTTTTAAAAAACTCCGTTGAGTCTTGTGGAAAATTGCCTTCATCAAGACTCCTTCAAGACTTTCCAAAAACTTTCAAGCTTTCTTCTAGTTTGGAGTTTTTTTCTTTTTTTCCTTTGCGTTTTCAAATTTTAATTTACAAAATTTTCTTTTTGGTTTCGAAATTTCTTCCCTTGTTTTTGTTACTAAACCTATTCTTTAAGATCTTCTTCTTGGTTTTCATTTCTATTATTTCTCTTGAACTTAATTGTCAGATGGTAAAAAGGCATGTTCAAAACACACTATTTTTATTCAAAAACCATTTTGGCATTATAAACCCTTAGCTTATGATGCTACTGTTAGGGGGTCAGTATCAGTAGGTGCTATTAATTTAAAAAACTTTATTAGAAAATAGAAAATTCGGTTGTGTTTAAAGAAAAAGGGATGGTATTGACAATCCACCAAATATCTTTTAATTTCCTTTTTTTTTATTTGTTAAAAACAATTTTAATCTTAAATAGATAAAAAAAATAAAATAAAAAATTTTAAATAAAATTATGAAAGAGGCAATTATAATCCAATTATACTTCTCTTTTGCTTTTTTTTTTTTAAAAAAAAAAAAAAAAATCACAAACCATAAAATATCCTTTTTTTTTTTCCAATATATTTCTTCTTGAAACATTTTTCTTTCCAGTAATTTAAAATTTTAAAGTTTAAGTTGAAGAAAATTAAGAAATGGAAAATAATTTGCAACAAGAAACTAAAAAAAATAACGAAGTAGTAAGTTTGAAATTAGTTTAAACTTAAGATTTTTATTTTTTTTGGGTTAAATCTCAAAAATTTTGAACCACAGTTTGGATGTAATTTTACATAATATAGTTTGGTATCTTTCCAAAAGATCATGTCATAATCAAGACAATCACAATATGCTAGTATTTTCAACCATATACATCAGAAAGAATAAAAAAACTACCAACATACATCAATATAATTTAAAGAAGCTAAGTTCAATCTTCCGTTTAAATTTAATTGATCAACATTTTATGTAGTAATTGTGAAGGACGAAAGTTTGACATATGATAATGTGGTAGAATTGTATATTTAGAAATTTAAATTAATTCTAATTCTTTAAAATAAAATAAATAATTTTAGAATAAAATGAAGTGACTTTATAATAACAATTTTAGATATTGTAAGAGGTGAATCTACTCGAAGATGGATTGTATCTGTATCAAACATAGAATTGAATTGAAATGAAAAAAATCCAAGAGAAAGTGAAAGCAACTAGCAATGGGGGTTTGGGCGGGAGCGGGTACAGACCACCGCACCACCCAAGGGCGCATTTGGCCGTACAAGAGAATACGCGGGCTTTCCGTAAGCGTTAGTGGGTACGAACTTGTCATGTATAATCACTTGTGTCCAATCGTTGGCTCCACCACATGGATGCTAAACCCACCATGATCAGCCGTGGCTCCTGATTCCTATTCCTCTAGTTTATCACAAAAATTAGCTTTGAAATGATATAAAGATGCGCATCAAAGAATCAATTAAAAATCATAAAAGGGCAAATTTAGTTTCGAAATAATAATATAATATATTATTATTGATAAGCGCATTTATTTGTGTTCCATCCAATAAAGATTGGTCTTTATCAAGCAACTTGTGTCCAGCAATATAGTATGATATCTCATACGCATCTGCATAGACAGCCTGAAAAATGAAAATACTCATGGACCCACCAACTAACGAGAGACTTTAAGACGGGGTATCTTGCCTCTGATCCCTTTCAACTTTTAACCTCCCTATGATAAGATTTTTGCCTTCGATTGAATGAGCATCGATCCTTCTTTTTCCCGAACTTGAGACTAATAATTTTTTTATATAGGCCAACAAGGCAAAGTTAAAGTCTATTTGTCTCATGGGAATATCGCTATAGACTTGCATGTAAATGATTGGTAAATCGCCAGGAAAATGCCCATAACAGATAACACATTTGCTGCATTTCACAGGCCAGAAAAAAGGAAAGTTTAAAAGGGCATTTATAAAAGGATGGAATTTTCAAGGATAGGATAGCAAGTTTTGGACCACCCATAAAGAGAATAGGGAGATGAGGTTCTTCTGTATACTAAGATGTGTTGTCTGTGGTCTACAGTCTGGATGGTAAAATTTTTATTATTTTTTTAAAGCTGACAAGAAAAGGCTATAGGTGAGATAAAAATGGAATGAATACGAGGAGGGAGGAGCTATGTATGCGACTGGAAACCAGAATAAGCATTTCGTAAGTCAATTATTCGCTTGGAAGACATCAAGTTTTTAACTTTGAATAAACTTTTGACAATCAGTCACTATTTTAGTTTAATTTCCAGTTGGGGTCTTCTTGTTGGGTTTGACGACCTTTGAGAAATATTCTCTTTTAGATCTAGTAGGGGATGAACACGGGAGCCGAATCCCACGAGTTATAACGGAAAAAAGAACCCGGATTGATAAGCCTGAGAGAAAAAGAGAGTTTCTTTTTGCGTATTTTGTTACCAGGTATCTGTTAATTCAGGTGATTCCTGACTGTTTTATGTGGTTGCATGACATGAATCAAAGGAGAGAATATAAGTGATTAATCTGTTTTTATTCATCTGAGTTGTATTTTTAGATATATAAGCATTTTCCCAAGCGGAAACTACTTGTAATCTAGCTAAAAACGCATCATTATTACAAACACTAGAAGACAGACCACAACGAGTAACAAGATGAAAATGTATAGCATGACAAGTTAACATCAAATATCGCAAAAGTAGATAATTTAAAACGTATAACAGAACAGAACATTAATTAACCAAACATTATGAGCATGATGTATGGTATCTCCATTAGGATATTAGTCGCCCTGCACATGGGAAAGTAACGTTGCAAGCGTCATCAACAATGACAGTGTATTCGTGTACAGGCCTGGCGAGGAAGGTGGGTAAATGAACCAGCAAGTCACACACACATTCAGAGTCAACCTCCTTCAACCAACGACAACAGTTCTCTTCCTTGGGTGTGACATCGTGGTGATCCCCATGCCTGTGTCTATGCCTATGTCCATGTTTTGGCACGTGATGTCTATGGTGAGATTCTTCACCATCATCAGGCGGGGAGGGAGGAGTAGGAGGGGTGGGAGGGAATGGAGGAGGCAGAGGTGGTGCTGGGCTGTATGGCAGCGTTGCACACGCATAGTTCACTAGTGAGAATTGGGAGGCACATAGTGGGCGAGGAGGCAATGGTGGTACCAATGGGATTGGCAATGGCCTATGCCTCTGGCTCTCAGTTTCAGGAACCATTGCCAAGATTAGCATCAAGAGGGCTAATGAATGAATTCTGATTCTATCCATGGGACCTATCTTTCAAACACGTTGGAGGAATGGAGCTTTGGTATCTCAGACTGGTTCGTGATTCTATTTATAACTGTGCATTCATAGATTTCTTGTTTCATTAAGTTAATGTTTCTTACAAAGATGAAGAATTAAAAATACAAATGATCAAGTGAGTGAAACCAGTTTATAAGCTGATGTTACAAAGGAATTCAGTTTCTAATTGGTTTGTGTAGGTCTCATTCATTTTGTGTGGGGACTTGTTAGGTGACGTACTGCCTCTTCCTAAAGGGTGTTGCAAACCAACAACATTGTTCCTACTATATTTTATTTAACAAACCATAAAAATGCGATCAGTAGAAGTAAATATGTTTTGATAACTAGCCTAGAGAAATCAATCTGTTTTCCAGACAACGGAAATAATCTTATAACAGTAGTACTACAAGGAATGTGAACGAGGCATACAGTGCTCGCTCTATGTAATTCATGCAAGTTGGAGCGCTTTATTTTTTCACGAGAGGACTGAAATGAAAAAGGAGGAGAACCAAATGCCAAGGATAAATTCTGTCATCCATATCAATTCAATCAGTCCTATCAAGCTTGATTTCAGAATTCTGCTTTCAGTGACAAGCCTGATCAGATGTGATTTATACATGACTACTCAAGCAGTGGAACAACACTAATTAACAAACTTTGTTAATTGTACAGAACTAAAAGAGGTTGACCACAATAAGAAGCTGATGAAACCGTACCCATTGAAAATTAAAGACAGTAAAATAAAGGTGAGCCTCACAATTATTGTCACATAAGTAAACATTTAGATCTACTTCCATAGTTAGTACACCGGGTAAGTTAATCACTCTTTAATAGCTATTCTCCGCAAGACACAACCATCAAGATCTTATAATCACCATCTAAAAACCAAATTATTTTAACTCCAACCTTGGAAAAACTATGTACAAAAAATGATCCGCCTTTACTTCTCAAAGCTACTAAAATCAGACGGCATAGTGGTTTTTTAAAATAAGTGAACAGGTTGTGGCATAATCTGCTACTAGGTTACAAGTGAGGCAAATTAAGGTGCAAAAAATGGCATGATCTGGGATCCACTTCCTGGAGATTTCTTTATACAATCAAGCCTTAGGCAGCAACCCATAACTCAACTTATCCGCAGCTAGACATGCTTAACATCTCCCACTAAAACTGCCCATGATCAAAAACCTGAAAGAGATGGCAAGAAGCTGTGTTTACCGAATTAAATAAATTTCTAACCATCTATTAGTGAGTCAAAACAAGCCACGAGAAAAGAAGGAACTAAAAAATTGAATATTAAGAAAGACACAAACCAATTAATGCTGTGAAGCTAATTAGGCCGCATTAGGTTGACACAATGTCTTATATTTCCCCAATGTTCGATTCTTCATCCATCAAAGTCTACTTCATAAAGAGCTATCAAACAAAAATTTGGGACTTATAAAATTGGGAATGCATTATATATAATTCCAATTAGATTGCTTACTACATGCCCTACACACAAACAATGCACCAAGGCCTCAACAGTTACTATTGATGAAAAATGGCTTAAGCATGCATCAAAACTCAGAATGATTTTGCAATAGTGCTGTGAAAAATCTACTATACCATACTCATAATAAATGCAACACCTCAAGGCTCATTTACCTTATAAGAGTGCTATAACAACGTATAATTGATAACTGAATGAAAAAAGGTAAAATCCAGGCTTAATCTATATTCTTCACAAACCATATAACAACTACAAGTAAGGAGACAAATGCTAGAAAGCCCAACATCCTATCTAATGTTCATTTTATCATATGTACCTATGTAGAGATACAACCCAAGAATTAAGTTGATCATTGTGCAATGGGCCTTCGTTTTTCATGCCTTCACAGGCAAAAGTATGACAGGAAAAACTAAGAGAGAAAGAGACATTAATCTTAAGCTGTTTCTAACATCATCTTTCATTGAACTGGTCATGAAATTTGCACATTTGCATAGCCAGCGCCAATCAATATAAGATATTCGCAATTATTAAGTGCATAAGAAGGCATGGATAGATGGGATACAGAACATCATTCAATGTAACATAATTTAAGTACTGTAATAATAGTCCAACTTTTCTTTCAAAAAAAGAATAATAATAATAGTCCAACTTTCACTGATAGTCATCATCTCCTAGCAACTGAACCACAGAAAAAGATAGTGGATCATACTTAAAAGTAAGGAAGCAATGTCACCCTCTCCATAAACAAAAATTAACGACTTCGAAGTCTTAATATGGCATGTCAAACAAAAATCTCAGGCTGCTGAGTTGTAAATTCAACAAAAATGCAAAAATCCCAACAGAACAAGTTTTTGTGCAATGTTTTCAAGAAAAAAATATCTTACTCATATGAACAATCATCCTAACTGTAAATCAAACTCTCAATACCTGTAATTATGGTTTTCTCTGTAAGACTTTCCCGTCATGTTCCCTGTAATCTTCCAAGTTCACATCTGTTCATTGCACTCATGATTATCAGATCCCTCCTCTTCCTCACATCTAAAGGCCATCATCTCTATGTCCTTCTTAACCTTCTCCCTCTTCACCCTCAACTGCTGTCCTCTCTCCCGCTTCCCTCCACCAACATCTCAACAAACCTGTCTTTAATCTCAAGTAACGGATCCCTATCGATTAACACACCATCTTTGTATGCTTCCCTCAGCATTGCCGTCTTAATCCCTCCTTTCAACGACATATAAAAAATCCCCGAATGCCTCGTGAACACACTTGAAAAGGCATTCGAAAAACCTATACTCATCACTGAACTTCCCCAATATAGGCACCTGGAACCCTCTTAAAAATCGATAAAGATAACACACTCATGAAAAACCCCAACTGATCTTTTCTCCATTTCTCGCGAAGACTGATCAAACCCGACACATCCTCATAAGGAGAAATGTAGTCTAATTCTACCAATCTCTCACCCACTCTCTCATCTCCTTCCTCAAGAAAAACCCCGGAGGCAGCTTCACATTAAAATTAGGCCTCACACGATCCCCGTCAACTTCCCTTCCTGTTCAGCTCTCAACTGAATAACAGATTTCGCGAACTCAGGGTTCCAGAATTCAACTCCAAAACGACTTCCCCTCTCCAGGACACCCAACAACTTTAAAATAATTACAATACTTAGGCACTAAATTAACCAAAAAATCGTTTGGAACCCAAATTCTCTCTTAACATGAACCAAATTTATCACAACTAAGCACTTTATCCTTAGACATCATCAACAATTTACACAATTTAGCAACAATCAACTCCTCATTAGCAGCATATATTTTCGCTTCCTCTACAAGAAAATCTCGAAGCCTATAAGTGGGACGCATGAACAAGACGTAATCGGACTTGGGTTTGATTCGCTCATAGTAGTACTCAAAGAGACCGGATGTTGGCATAGAAAAAATTTGACTTTGGTTTTGAGGCGCAGCCTTTCGCGGCGTTTTGTCGAGGTACCGGAGAGGCATGACTTGACCGGGCTCGTTTAGGACTTCTCGGACCACCCGAGCGCAGACCTTGTATTGTTTGTCATTCTCTATGGCTTAGGTCTAGTTGGGGTCTTTTCGCCAAACCACTTTGAGGCTTGAAATGTGTTTTCATTTGGTGGGAGAAATTAGGGTTTCTGTGGGATTTATGTGTCGCTCGCAGGTTCTGAAAGTGAAAAATTAAAGCTTTGGTTTTGAAGAGCATACCTGGTTGTTTCGTTAACGAACCTCCTCAGAGCGACGGAGACGCAGGAGAAGAAGACGGAGACTCTGGTTAAACCCTGAATCTCAGAGAGAGAGGTGACTACTTGCAATTTGGAAATGGAAGGATACAGAAAACGACGTAGTTTTACTCTGTTATTGAATATTCGATGCAGATTCACGTGTCCCGCTAGGATTTTCTGTGTCTTCTACAAAAAACGTATTTTTTTTTCGAGGACTACAGAAAAAACAAAAACGTAGTCTGGAGTTACACTATTGGAACTCTTGTAATTTGTAATCCATAATTACCGAGTCTAGAAGTAGGTTTTCTATAATGTTTTCAAAGCAATCTTATAATGTAATATTTTTTATTTAAATTTAAGAAAACAGATTTAAAACTTAAATCTCCATTTAATTATTTAAAATGAAATCTAAAAGTAGATATTATCTATTATGGCTTTCTAATATTTGGCGATAGCGTTCGTTCAACTTGATAATGGATAAATAAGTGTTAATTTAATTTAGAAATTATTCAAGTTTGAGTTGTGCTTATTATAAATGAATACTAAAAAGAAATTTATAATCAGAGTTAAACAGTTTAAAATTTCAACAAAAAAAAATCATGCGGAATTTTTTTTTTTTTTTAAAGTTATCATCACGATAAAATATAATTTATTCAAATTTGCTTTTGATACACTATATTATTAGAATACCAACATATTACTGATTTATGTACATCAATAATATTTAAAATAGTAGATAATCATAGAATAAGCACTATTGAATTTCAAGATTAATTATAAAAGAAAAATAAATTTATTTATTTTTTATAAGTGGAATAATATTACATAATTTCACATATAATGTCCTTTTTATTACATATATATTAGGAATTCAACTCACATCATACACCTTAAAATAACTGCATAAAGAAGTTTCTATGTGGTGTGATAATGCATTGTAAAATTCTATCGCCTTATTATTATATTAAAAAAAAAAAAAGTAGAGTAACCTAAAATTCTCAAACAAGATCATTGTTCAAATATATTCCACACAAGTATCTTCGAGCACATTCCACATATACACCTTTTGTTAAATAAGGAAGTCAAAATATTCTAAACATCCAATTATGTTTCATAACAATATGATGATTTCAAAATTAGAATGTTAAAACAATAATAAAAATAACACAAATAAGATGGTATAAGTGATATTAAATGTTTGTACAATTTTTTAAAAAGAGAAAATTTTATTTTTATCCCTAAGATTTGAAAACTATCACGATTTTAAATGTCTGTTGAAAATAGCTCTCACATTCCCTAAGGTTTTGAAAGCACTTTTAAAAAATCCGTCTCATTAGTCAATTGATGCCCAAGTCAAACGAAAAAGCAAAATGACTCATTTGTCACTCATTTTAGTCATAATGTATTAAAATATCATTTATCCCTAGTTAAATAACAATATAAAAATAAATAAATAAATATAATTAAAAGCTTGTTACTTAATAAAAAGAGAAAATAATTAATAACTAAAAAAAATTACTATCAAACCACTCCATCAACCGATTATCACTACTAAAAACCATAAACTACTCATGATCATCAAACCATTACAAAAATATCATCATCATCAACAGACCATCATCACTGATAGAAAGGTAGTCATCGGTAAAGAGATAATTGAACTTAGATCGTCTTAACGATCTAGGTTTTTGAACCTAGATCAAGTCTTCAAAGGGCTCGGAGATGACGATAGAGATGCTAGCATCGGTGAGGAGAGCGTTGAACCCAGATCGTCTTGATGATATGAGTGATGATGGTGATGGTTCGAAGTCGACGACAATTCCAAATCCAACGACGATGGTGGTTTGAAGTTGGCGATGATTTTAGTTGAATTCATTGGTGGCTCGAAATAGAACAAAGAAAGTAACTTGCAATCGAGAACCCAAAAGGTCTTACTTCTCGCACCTCTCTCTGTTTTTGTCCCTCTCTCTCTTTCTTTAGTTTGATTTGTTTGGCGATTTTAGTTGCTAATGTTTGGGTTTGGGTTTAGTAATTTAAGTTTGGTTTGTTTGATGATTTTTTTCAGTTAAATTTTTTCAT
>JAIZFV010000332.1:0-35421 GCA_021234005.1 Nephelium lappaceum
CTTTTATGCAATGTTAAAAATGGTGTGGTATGACAATTCATTTAAGCGTTTTATTAATTAATTTGTCAATATTTTTTTTTATATGAAAGAATGTGTCAATAATTAGTACACACATTAAAATTAAAGTAAACTTTTCTTGACAGGTATTTGATAAAAATAACAACATTATAATTATTAATTCAAGTTAAAATAAATTAGCCTATACTTTTAATAACTCTCATCGGTTTTTTTTTTTTTTTTTGACATACGAACTCTCTAAATAAGATATACTAAGACGCGGTTTAGAACGAAGACTCCTCAAAGTGAGAGGATGGTGGCCAAAAGACTGAATATAACCCCCAAAGGAAAGGGGAAAATCTACCACTAATTTGGTGGCACAAAGGATCCGAGCCATACACTCGGCACTTCACTGAACAAGCAAAGGCATTGTTGCCGCCGTTAAGGCAGCACATCAAGTGCAATGACTCTCATAGTTAATTTTTATTTTACAATAAAAAGGGTTTATTAAGGGTTTATATAAATCACCGGTTTGACCCATTACCACAACACGGACTATCCACATAAAGACCCGACTCCATTATAAACCAATAACTTCGTCTTCGTTTTCGTCTCCGGACAACTCGGGAGAGAAAAAAACAATGAAGTTCGCCGTTAACGCGCTGGCGGGCGGGAGAGCTCGGGCAGGCGTCCTCCATCTGGGCGGCAGCAGCTGCCCGAACCCGATCAAGACGCCCGCTCTTCTTCTGTCGACCCGAAAGGGCCTGCCCGTTTTTATCTCCCCGGACCTCCTCCCTTCGCTTCCCTCTCCGGACTCTCATCTTCTCCAGTTCAGCCCACTTCATTTGTGAGCAATTACAAAACTACCCATCTCGTTTTCTTTTGAAAAAGTTATTCTTTTATGGTATTGCATGTAAGGTGTTTGTGTTTTTGCCTGTGAGAATGTTGGAAGTTGGGTTGTTTGTAGTGTGTGGTTGAGTTTTTTATGGCTAATGGTGTTGAGAATTAGGATTCAATGCAAAATCTTGAAGTGGTTTTTAGTGATTTGAGTGTGTGATAACGCGTTTGAAAATTATCAGATGCAGACCAACTCAGTCTGGAGAATGAAAGCTGTCTAATTTAGTTTAGGAAGGACTAATTTTGAATCAGAAAATGATAGTTCATGGTTTGAAAATTAGGATTCAGTTCAACAACTTGAAGGATTTTTAGTGATTTTAGTGTTCAAGCACAGTGTTGAAAAATATTAGGTGCAGACAGAGTCTGTGTAAAGAAAGCTGTCAAATTTAGTGTAGAAAAGACTAATTTTGAATTAGAAGGCTGTCTTTATGATAGCTAGAGGTTTGAAAATTAGGATTCAATTTGAAACTTGAATTGGGTTTTTAGTGATTTTAGTGTTGGAGCACTGGTTTGAATTATAAGGCCTAGAGTAGGTTTGTAGAAAGAATACGAAGACTGGTTTCATTTAGTATAGAAAAGGCTAGTTTTGAATTATAAAGCTGAGTTTATGATAGCTAGTGGTTCAAAAAATTAGGATTTAATTCAAAAAGTTGAACTGGGTTTTTAGTGATTTTAGTGTTTCATCCTAGGTTTGAATTATCGGGTGTAGATCAATTCTGTACAAGGACGGTTTAATTTAAAGTAGAAAAGACTAAATTGAATTAGAGAAAGCTGACTTTTAGTTGTTTTTGGATGTTGACATGAGTTTTTAAATTCAAGGGTGAACTCTGATAGTGCTTCATTTTTTTCATGAAAAGATGGGATTAGTTGTGTGACATTGTTTTATATCTATAGCTTGGAAGGCCCTTCACCGAAAACGATATCTGGTATTGGGGGACTGCACCAGATGCTTGGTTTGCATGAATATGGGTTTGTAGCTGTGGCAAGGGATTCTGTTCTGTCACTTCCAGAATGTGATAGCACTAATAAGACTGGAGCATCTTTTGAGACTCCTTGTGGTCGTCGTTTGGTACATTGAATTTCGTTTCCACTTGCTCAATTTATTCTTTTCTTTAAGTTTTTGTTTTGCGGTTGTTTCTAAATTTTTATTACGCCTGCAGGTTAAACCAGTAGAGTACATGGAAATGATTTCTTCCATGAGACCAAACGTATGGACTACTTTGGCTGATGAGGTGCCTGCATGGGTATCTGACAAGAGAAATAAGACCTCAGTGGACCGAACTGTGAAATGGCTTGATGAATGTATTGCGTTGAGTCCGGTAAAAAATTGTTCTTGGTTTTACTTTCTAGCATTATTTACACTGTTAGCAGGCATCCATATCATAGAATGATAGGCCTGGTATGATAAACTTGATTGGCTACCCGTAATTCATTATTATGAGCTTTTAACTGATACTAGTTTTTGGTGAATTAAAACGGTTGATAATATTGTTGTGGGAAAAATTTAGAGATTTAGGAACAGTTAGAAATGCCACATCATCCATAATACTTTTTTCTACGGATAGCTACTCGTAGAACACGTGGCAAGAGGCCAATGTTTGAGAGGGTGGACATGTTTAATCCGAATCTGACATTTTACTTAATTTGCAAATTATGATTGAGTTATGGAGTTTCTGAAAGAGTAAGGAATGATAGGCTGGTGTTGACATCTAGTCATATTTACTTTTAATTTAAGAATCAAAGGTAATCACTAATCATTTTTAATTTAGGAAGGAATCATCTCACCAACTATTTGATGAATCCTCTGGCTATTGTCTTTACAATGTTTTGGTGCATTGACTCTTTGACAGTTAAATTCATCAACTTGGGTGTTGTATTAATTCACAAAAATATTTAGGCAGGTGGAGCTGTTTTTGGATCCATTGTTGGTGGATCTAGTGTTGAGGAACGGCAGCGATGTGCCCAAGAGGTAGCCAAGAGAAATGTATCAGGTATTTTCTTATATTAGACCCCTATTTAAAGTCCACAGAGCAGTATAACCTGTCAGTATCAATCAAATCTCATCTTATAGGAAGATAATTTATGCAGGTTACTGGATTGGAGGCTTTGGGCTTGGAGAGAGCATGGATGAGCGCCTTTCTCTCCTAAATGCTGTTACTGTTAGTCACTTTTCCCTTAATATGAAAGCCTCAATTCTTCCTTTTATTTGATCAAAATATTGCTTTACTTGTAAGAAAAGCAGTTATATCTTGTTGGTGATGCCTTTATTAGTGATGTACTATCACTGAATAATTGACAACTTAGAAGGTGCCTCTTCTCTGCTTCTTCAAATGCTAGCAGCATAAGTCTTATTCTGCACTTAAATGTGCGGTTTAGGCTGGTGAGTTAAGGAATGTTGACATTCACATGGCTTAATATTTGGTTACAACTAGATTTTGGGAACATTTCAAGTAATCTGTATGTGTGATAGGCATATGGGGTAGTTCATAATAGCCATAACTAAGCCATGTTTTCACTTTATTTATTATTCCAGACTTTCTTTTCTCTATAGTAGGAATTGTTTAGCTGTTTCAATAAATGAATAATATTGTACTTCCTTTACGTCTGAGATGTAATGGAGCTGTAAAATACTCAGGTTAATTTACCAGAGGAAAGGCCACGCTTGATATGTGGGCTTGGACTACCAGGTATTGTGTTCACAAATTTGATATTTGAGAGTTGTTAGTGGTCTATTTGTTGCCTTTATCATTTGTTGTGCAAACTTCAACACTACTTTTCATGAGGGTACACTACCACTTTATACTTTTATACTTTGATGCTCTATTAGCTTCAAGGGGAGCATCTTAATGACGAAATAGTTTAGGTGATGATTTTGTGAGCATTTAAGATAAGCAAAATCAAACAGGAAACACAAATAAAAAGCTGTCTTCAGTTTTGATTTCTGAGATAGAAAGGGAGCAGGGACAGGAGGGAAGGGAAAAGTTCATGGCTGCAGGGCGGTGAATGTAAGTCCCATGACAAGAACTGGCAAAGGATGCTGAAATTTATCGGTGGAGATAACAATACTCATAACAAACATTGAGACAGGAAATTCTAGCAAGTTTTGTTAATCAAAACAATAGTTGAACTTGTTAAAAATTGCTTTGTTTCCTAAAAGATGTTCATGTTACTAGAATTCCTTGTAAGATCATGTCACAGAATTCATGCAAGCATTCTTGTGTGCAGCTATAGAAATTGTATTTGGTTAAAAACATGCATTTATTGCAAGGCGAATTAGACTCATACATGTCTGCAAATGCATTTGTTTTGTCATCTTACAGAGGAGGTCTTGCAGGGCATTGCTGCAGGAGTGGACCTTTTTGACTCAAGGTATATAGCACATTATCCTACGTGTCATATTTCTAAGCTTTGTCCTTGTTGAGATCTGTTGTTACAAATCTATAGATTTTATGATTGTTTTGCAGTTACATATACCATCTTACATTAGGAGGCTTCGCACTAATCTTTCCACTGGATGTAATGGAGAAAAATGCGAACAATAATGATAATGGAAGTGACGGTACAAAGATTACTCTAAGAGCAACAATTTACAGGTAAATGATAAGACTCTTTCTTTTAAAGATGATATTAGGTTCTTGGTATCAAAGTCATTAAAAGATATTGTCTTTTCAGGAAAGATACAACACCTATCGTTGAAGGCTGTAGTTGCTACACATGCCAAAACCATACAAAAGCATACATCAATCATCTACTCAACGTTCATGAAATGCTGGCTCAGATTCTACTTGAAATGTACTGGTTTCGTAATCCTAGTAATAAGCATAGTAGTACTTCAGAGTGATAAATAGAAAACTAAGTGACATTTATGTTGATTTTGCAGACATAATACTCACCATTATCTGGGGTTCTTCCAATCAATCAGATGTGCAATAAAGGAAGGAAAATTCGAAGAATTTCAGAGGAAGTTTGTTCAGAGTAGGCGATCATCTTGCAGTCCCGAAAAAACTTATAAGTTTTCCTCTTAAAATGATGCATTTACCTCTATAGGATTTAGTTTTTTCAGTTTTATCCCTCGTTTGTATTTTATTTTAGTGTTATCATCGCTCTTCTCCAAACAAAAAGTTTTGGCTCCGTGGTGGCATATGGTATTGCATGTTGAATGAGTTATCCTTCACAAAATTGTTAGCTTTGTAGACAATTTTTTTCTTTCAGTTAGGATAGAGCTACAGAGAGCCTAGAGACTGTATATGTAAAACCAACATTATCAACTGCTGATTATTATTATTATTATTGTTTCAAACTTTATACTAATCTGACCATCTGTTTACAATTTGTTTTAGACCACAATATCTTTTAGGGCTATAAATTAATCTTAAAGAATAACAAAAAGAACTCATGAGTCATGACTAATAGATCCTTATATAATTGATAGAGTCATTTCTATTCTGACAATTCATTTCACGTTTACAGGCTCCAGTTGGTTTCAATCATTATTCAGTCTATGATTATATAGGTCAGTAGCATCCACGGATTCATGGGTGGCTACTTAAACTATATGATAAACCAATGGTCAATCGAATTCAAAACCAAGTCAGGAATGATTTTATAATCTGTTCATTTCTTGAACCCAAAATTCAAAACATTATTAGAAATGCAAATGATCATCCAAGGCAAGCAAAATCAGATCAATGGACATGGACAACCTACATAGCTCAAGTTTTCACGAAAGGTTTGTATTTCCATTGACCACAAGATTTTTACTTTACAACAGAAGTCGATAGCAGTATCATATATAACATTAGCTACCATAACATGACAAATTTCAAAAACTATACCATCACAGTGGAGGCCGAATATGTCTGGAATAAGTAAGGCAATATCTTCTTGTAGTCACCAATTTGAGTACCAGTGTTTGGATCAATCAGATAAGGCACCTGTAAAGTTGATCAAGATTTCCACTTTTAAATTTGATATAATGTGTCACTGAGGCCACTGGTTAAGGAGCTATAAACTGCTTGGAATTTAATAAAGCATGCAATGCATCATATTTTCATTTTTGTTCAAAACTAACCTCTTTGGAACCAGATGCATTGAGGAGTAACTTTGTCCGGGAAGACCCTTCTCCTACATTGTGAAGGATGTATGGCAGCTCCAATTCACATAGTGCCTCACGCACAATTCGTGCATACTGAAAAGAAGGTATTGAAGGGTGAAAAAACTTGTTATGTAGGCACTTCAGCATATAGGGAAAGTAAAACCATTATCTAACCGGATTGTTCTCATATGAGAAAAGTTCCAACTTTTCGGGTGGTGGATCTCCCCTGGCCTTTTCCCATAATGACATTCCTCTACCAGCTCGAAGAATTGTTGGCATCCATCCTGTGATTAATGTGCTGCATAGTGCATGATGTTGAAGCAGTGGTCAAAAATACAATATTATGTGATAAAACCACTTGTCCATGGCCAACACATTTTCATGCCAACCACCATTTAAATTCATACTATTGAATTTATAAGCCTATGGACTATAAAAGTTTTGGGATATATGTTGAGCTATATTACCTTTCCAAGAGCCCCAGTGAGGGACTTCTTCCTTTACCATATTGTTGAAATAAGTACTTCACAATATCACCTATAAATTATAATTAAATAAAATGCACCAAGACAAGGTAAAGCTCTTGCAATGACAAAAATAAATAGTTTAGGCATTTGTAAGCAAATGTGAGAGAAGAAGAGAATAACATTTATAAAAAGAATTATTAATTGTAGAGGCCACATACATGAATAGGAGCTTATAACATACCACTTTCATACATTGTAATACCAGTGTTTGGGTCAATCAGGAAAGGAAACCTGCATTAGGATTTTCATGACCATGCATCAGTGCATATATGCAAACGGAAAGACAAGAAATATGACAGAAAAAGCTTTGGCAAATGAAATAATCTTTTACAAGAACAATGCATCATAAAAATATAGAACTAGGATATCAAAATTATTAGAGCAGAGTGGCAGACTAGTCATTAGTGTGTGTTATCGTTAGTATTCTCACTACGAAATATATGATGATGTAATATCATGACAGTTCATCATTTAGCTTGTGGTTTCAAAATTTTCAATAGACTAATGCCACAATAACTTAACCATAAATTAAGTCAACAATAGCTTTCTAAGATAAAATGTAAAGAATTAAATTACATACTGCTCTTTCCCACCAAACGTTCTGACCATTTCCCTATGTCTAACAGAACCTTTTGGACAAGGAAAGACCTGCCACACATCCAATAAGCTGACCTTAGAAAATTAAATAACAATTAAGCAGCAGTAAGATGAATATGACGCCAAAGAATTTATGACTAAGGCAGAGTCATTTACCTACACAGACAGATGCAAAGATAGTTAATGTCTACTGTCTAGGAATAAACAAAAGGGTGGATGCATGCAATTCTATCTATTTAGCTGTGCTAATGAGGAAGTTTAATCAAGTGGGTAGTAAGTATTTGATTTTTCATAAAATAAAGAAAGAAATTTTGCCAAAGATCCAAGCTAAAATCGAGAAATTTTATCATGAAGAATGTACAAGTGTAGAACATAATGAAGTAGAGGTCAAAGAAACATGTAACAGCTCAAAACAATAACAAATAGCAGAGAAATATAATCATGGAAAAGAAAGAAGCAGATTTACCATTACATTAGCAGAGTCCCCTTCTTACCTCTACTGAAAGATCTAGCTCAGTTATGGCCTCCCGAACTCTCCGACAAAAGGGACATGCCTCTGTCGACAAAAGATATCAGGAATATTTCACATCTAGAATATGACATGTAAAGAGTGACAATCTTTACTACCTGGTGTATAAAAACTCAATCAGAAGTATTGAAGTGTAAGAACAAATGCAGTATTTACATGTCTAGGCCAATCAGCTAATTTGTGTCTTAGTCATTGTCTTACCACACTTAAGCTGGTTTTCTAAGTTGTTTTGGATACACATACACTCATATGGATTATATCATAATACAATATATTCTACATGTTCAAAGCTAAAAACAATAGCCTTACGTTTTCTGTCCATCACACACAAGAGAAGGGCAGTTGTAATGAGTATCATAAAGTTGAAAAGAACTTACCAAATTCAAAGAGTTGCAAGCGCATGGGAGAATCTGAATCATTTGTACCCTCTGATAGAGATCTCGATCCCCATGGAAATCTTGCCAAGGTAGACAAAGAAGACGTTGCCACCTACTATTTAGCAACAACAAAGCTGATGTGTCAGTATCTGCTGGAAGGTAAGATTGTTCAGAAAATTGATCCTTCCCTATAGCAAAACTAATACAAAGACAAATATTTACTTTCATGTAAATAACCTCTCCCTACCCCCAGTTCACATAGTCACATGAAAGATCCCTTATTTCTCAAGTATAAGGAAACCAACTATTTCTAGATTCTGTTAGTACTCTATTCGACTGACAAACAACCACCGGTTAATTAAAAAGATAAATAAAACAAGAAACACCTCCAGAGTGTAATTTCGTTCACGAGACGGATCTCCTCCCTGCAAAAAACAAGACAAACTCACTAGTAAAGCGAATGACGCAAATTGCCATAGTAAGTAGGAACATGAAGCCATGAGAGACATTCAAAACAGTTGCAACCACAATTATTACAATGAAAATATAATATGTCACTTATAGACAATCAACCGACATCAGACATGACAAGAAATAAAACATATACACCAAACATATCACAGCACTAGATACACAAACACACACACACACACACACACCAAACATGAAATCAATAACTACAAGCACTAGATTCTGGATTGTTTAATTTGATTTCTATGGAACATATCACAGCATTTCTTGAACAAAGTCATACAAAAGTTTCAATTTTTGATCATTAATTGATGTGATTTGTGAGCTCCAAGCCAAATTATCATTGCATGAGATATATTGACTAGTGCAACAATATATATAGAAACAAAATGAAATTAATGGACTTACAGAGAAGAGTTTGAGCAAAGGACAAAGAAGAGACAAGAAGCTAGTAGAAGCAGTGCCACCACCACCAGTATTGGAACTTGAAGCATCTTCTGGGGTGGTGGTGTTTGTATCAGACTCAGCGGATTTTGCATGGAATCTGTTTCTGGGGAAAACCAGGTTTCTGTTTGAAAAGAATGTTTGTGAAAATGGAGAGGAAGCGTGAGGTGGGTTTGATGAAGAGAAGAGGACAGATTGAGAACAGGTCAGAGATATCAGTGACATTGTAGCTTTTTCCGTTTGTGTGGAAGTGCTTTTGCTTCCTGGGAACTGTCAGTTTATAACAGAACCTAGCAAAAAGGAAATCGGTGGGCGTTTGTCATGTTGGGTCGGGTTAAATTTTTCAATCCAACCCAATCCTATCCAAAGATAGGATTACATATATATATATATATATCCAAAGTGCAATTTATTATTTGGTTTTAAAAATTGAACGGTAAATCTTAATTAACTTACTAACAGTGACTAACAAAATGTTTTCCTGATTGAAATCAAGTGAACAATAGTGACCAAAACAAATGAAAACCTCCAAAATTCATCCAATTATCAAGCTCACACTATTATTTGATGAAATAATTAGTTATAGGACTCACCCTTTCTATGCAGAATCGACTTATGTAATCTAACTTTCCATAAAATGAGGGCCACAATCATCACTAACAGATAGTTGGGCACATCAGCTCAGCAAGACATTTGAGCTGTGCAAGAAATTGACAGCTTTATCACCAGTTAATCTGGAATACTAAATTTTGACTAGCAATGCATTTTTGACATAACAAACAAATGATGATACAATCTTTCATATGGTTTGTATATATACCTATGACAAAAATTGAACATACATATCTCTATGATCTCATTGAATGCAAACATCCTTTATTATAACTGTACAGAAAGTTCATATTTGTAGGAAAAGTCCTATTCACAGCAGAAAGTTTGACTTAGATCAGAAATCATGCGGAATTTACATACAGAGTTGCAAAATGAAACAGTGGATACAATCACCTAAAGTGGTTTTTTTTAGCCCATATATTTACAGCCTACATCATCACATTTTGCTTCCATCAACACGGATGTCAGGGATGTGAGCTATCTCAGGCCAATTGTCCCTTATTTCCTTATTTGTTCTGAGTAACTGTGGACATTTGAAAATTCTAAGGCTTTGTAACGCTTTGAGATAACACATTGTTTGAGGCAAGGAATGCAATTCAAGACAGTCTGAAATTTCAAGCCTCTGAAGCAGCGTGAGGTTGCCAATCCATTCCGGTAGACTCTTTAAACCAGAACAACGTGTAATCCGTAAAGTTTGCAGTGTGGTAGCATATTGAAGAGCATCAGGGAGTGACCCCAGTTGTGGCATATCTACAAGTTTCAATGAGTGGAGACACTTGAGGCCCTGAAACTGCATGCCATCTGCTTCTTCACTGTCTGACAAATCAAGCTCCCTGCACTCTTTGATTTCAAGTTCTTCAAGGGTGGTAAGATATCTCAACCCTTGAGACAGTGACATTAGACTTCCACAACCATGGATTGAAAGAAAGCGCAGCGAAGGTAGCCCCCTCAATGCGTCTCCTGGTAGACACAATAGTTTAGGACAGTTCGATATACACAGATTTTCAAGAGAATGAAGGTTTTCCAGGCCCTTCTCTGGCAGCGAAACTAGATCCATGACGCTATCAATAGATAATAGTTTCAATTTAGGAAGAGGAGAGGCTGATGTTCCGGTTGAGCTTTCTTTTGTTTCTGCTGCAATCATAAGTGAAATTTGTACAAGTTTTGTACTCACATCCTTCAACTCCAGTTCTTCAAGACACTCATGTAGCAGCTGGGATGCCAATTCAGGACAATGACCGATAACTAACTTAGAGAGAAGAGGAAATGATGCAAGTAGTTTTGCACCAACATTATTTTTATTAGCTGCATCAACTTCTTCTCTCCACCATCCTTTCAAATTCCGCAAGTCAAAGAGTCTAAGTTCTTTTAGGCTTGGGAAAAATGCTGCTGCTGGTCCTTGATTTCCTCTAGCTGTCCTAGATGAAGATGATGGAGAAAATCCATCACTATAACTCTCTATGTACTCCACAGCAGTCACTTCTTCAAGTTTGAGAACCTTGAGCAGTGGAAGTTGACTAAACAGCGGGAGTTGTAGGCATCTGTAGCATCTCCATATGATAATCTCACGAAGATTCGGGAGCAATAATGACAAGTCAAAGAGGATCCAATGTGGAAATTTTCCACCCCTATATCCATAAACATGAAGTTCTTTAAGATTTGGAGGCGGCTGCAGGCTTTCCATCAACACTTCATCTTCATTGATGACTTCATGATTGTTAATTTCTCGTTCCCATTCTAGCCTCAAGACCTCTAGCTGTTGCTTGCTCTTTAAGTTTGCTTCCTCGGATTCTGATGCACAGTTTTTCAAGTTTCCCAGTTTCGCTATCATTAGCTCCCCTGTGAGATTGTTTAGGTCCTTTAACTCCCTCAAGGTCCCTATTTGCCTAGAGGAGGAACAAGTATCCTTGCCTACCACGAATCGTGACAGTGTCTGAAGGGAAGTAAGTTGCCCCATACCATATGGCATGTGTGTCAGACCTATGCATTGATCAATCTCAAGATGCCTAAGACCGCTCATTTTTCTCATCTTCCTTGGCAGTTCCTCTAACTTTTTGCAGCAATTGAGTTTCAATGTCCTCAAATTCTGCAGCCTGGTAATGGAATTTGGGAGTGTTATAAAACCTTTGTTCTTCGACAGATCAAGATACCTCAAATGCTTCAGTTTACCAATACCATTCGACAGAATGTGAACTCCTGTGTTATGCAGGTCTAGTGCACGTAAGTAACGAAAATTCGAAATAATATCATCATGAGTGACTTTCTTCAGCACTCCATGGGAAACTGGTTGGGCAGGCAAAAGAAACGTCCTTATCTTCTTCGCCTTGAGTAACGTATATGGAATTTTCCAGGACGAATCTAATTTAAAATTCAACGACAAATGACGAATCCTTTCAGATATGTTTCTTGCATTCCAATCCACCATGGAACTCTCACTCCCTGCAACTGATTGTGCAAGATCATGTACCAGGTCATGCATTTTGAAACTCAATACACTGCCCCATTGGTCATACTCCACATCCTGAAAAAAACACCGCCGAAGTAACTCCATCACATACTGCTCACCGATTTCCTCCAAAGGTTGGATACTGTTTGATGACTGAATGAACCCTTGTGCCATCCACAGATTGACCAGCATTTGCTTATTGATTTCATAATCTTTCGGAAACAATGAACAATAAGCGAAGCATTGCCTCAAATGCGATGGTAGCTGTTGGAAGCTTAGCTTCAGTATTGACAGAATATCGTTTCTGTCTTGAGTTATCTGTGAAAGTTCAGTGTTTTGGAAATAGAGCCACTCGGATTCTGTATCTTTGGAGTACAATAGGCTTCCTATAGACCTTATAGCGAGAGGAACGCCTGCACATTTTTTACAATCTCCTTTCCAAGTGCAACAAGGCTTGAATTTTGCCGCTCTTGCCCTGGCTTAAATGCCATTTTCTTGAACAAACACCAAGAATCATCTCCTGGAAGACCTTTCAAATCATATGCTTGCATTGTGCCTGTAATTGTTGCGACCAGTTGAGTGCGTGTAGTCACGATTATCTTGCTTCCCCTTGAACCACACATCAACAGATCTCTCAGTTTTAACCATTTCTCACGGTTCTCATTCCATACGTCATCCAAAATCAGTAGAAATCTTCTCCCATCAATTTCTTTTCGAAGGACACATTGCAAGCACTCCATCTCGAAATTCTCATACTTGGCATTGGTTTTGCACTCCAAAATTTTCTGTACAATGATTTTTGTATCGAAAACATTCGATACACACACCCACATTTTCAGCTCAAAATGTTTCTTGACTCTCTCATCGTTATATACAAGTTGAGCAAGCGTTGTTTTTCCAAGCCCCCCGATTCCTACTATTGGTATCACTGAAACAGCACTCTCTTGCACATCATCACAGTCTAACAACAACTCCACAACCGCGTTTTTATCATCCTCTCTCCCAATCACTTCTTCTTTACATACAAAAGAATGTGTCTGCTCTCTCTCCATACCATCAACCCCTATGATCTCAACCATCCTTTCCCTGAAGTTATACTTGCTCTTATCAGCGGCTATCTCATCTAGTCTCTCCCTAATCTTTTTGATCTCACGACCCATCTTAACACTACAACCAACAAAACAATCCATCTTCAGGAACAAAAAACGTACCTTTTTCGCCTTCTTCTCCTGCTGCTGAAACAGCATTCTCCTACGCGACACTCGTGTAGAAAACTCATCCAGCATGTCATCTGCATCATACATAGCATCTTTAAGCTTCCCAAGCCAGTCTCTCACTTCGTGGCTCTTCGCCTGTTGCTCCTCTGCATCCAAAAGCACAGCTTTGATAGCAGAAACAGAGTTCTTCAACTTCTCAAGCTCTTCCTTTACACAGCATATCAAACCAACCTCTTGAAAAGCCAGTTTGCCCAGTTTTCCAAGGATATCATTGACTATTTCGAACAATATTGCCTCTGCCATTTCTTGGTAGGAGCTCAAAAACGTGATTTGCAAGTTATATGCATGAAGAACATATGTGTGTAATAAAGAGGTTAAATGTGGAAAACAATGGCCAGGTCTCTATACACAGAGAACTTCTTTGCATTTTCACTGTTGACTACATTTTTGTTTATTCCCGTGGACACTGTTTGAATTAAGTAATGATGACTAGATTTGATTATGACTAACAGAATAGGAAGGTTTTCTCCCTGAATGGATTGTTGGAGACGCAGTAAAGCTAAGGTCCACAATATAAAGACACCACGATTTTGCTACATTATTACGCCACGAGACAACGACTCCCACAAACGAAAAACTTTGTATACCTGTATTTTTAATAGTAAAGTGGGACCTGAACCCTCATCAAGAAGGGGACGCACACGACCAACTGTATCAAAGTTGATAATTAATGTGGAAAAATTTTCATCTGTATTAGACATGCTTTCATACCACTGAATTTAGCTTAATATATCCTGCAGATATACAATTGAAACAAACATGTCTAAACTTTACAGAAACAGTAGTACTTAATATCTCATCAAAATATAATACATAGTCAAACTGCTGGTATTGATCATCTTAATTGATTATGTTCCAGAGATTTAAGGCCAAAAAAGAGATTTTGAAATCCTGGTATATGATCATTTAATTTTCTTCAAATCACGCATCCGCCTTTTACTCCTCAATCCGCAGGGTATTAGCAGCCTTGTCCAACTGTTGTGTCACGCAGGTGCTTACATATTACTCACCCCGTCCGCCACCCTCAAACTTGCAGTCCATGACCTCAATGAGTTTGTTGGCTATGGCACCAGCATAAACACAAGAACCTTCATGCATCTGCATAATCCAAAACATCAGAAAATATTAGTCCTCTCCTGTGGACATCCTCTTTCAAAAAGTTCAAGCCTCATCGATAACCTATTATATTCAAAAGTATTTTATATTCATCTACTTGTTCTACTCAAAATAAGTTCATCCTCCATTTGAAAAATCAGAATGGGTCGTATAAAATCCGCTATCAATTAGCTAAAAGTGGCAATCAAATAGCTGTTGATTGATGGAGATTGATTGAGAAGTAACCATACATGTGATATTTTTTTATCAATCAGTTATCCGCACATATGACATTTTCTATCAATCAACTATCAATTAGGATGACCCACACATATGACATTTTCTATATATGATAAAGAGATAATATCAAATTATTTATTATAGTTTATAAAAATATTTATTTTATCACTATAGTTTTATTTTTATCCAAAATTCTTTTTTATGTTAAAAAATTAACAAAAAATGACTATTTCACCCTTATGACTTCATCCTTAATTTATGACCAGCGTTTATTAACATTAAAGGGAATTTTGAATAAAAATAAAACGATAGATGGTAAAACTGATATTTTTATAAATTACAATGATTTTTTTTAAATTATTCCTATAATATAATATTACAGAGGATCAAGTTCAAACCTTGGTGTTGAACAAAAAACTGTAGTAGCCGCCAATTTGGCCGCCAGCAACATGGTGGAGATCCAAGTGAAGATCATCAAGAACCTTGGAAACATACAGCAAGCAATCAATCTTCTTTGGTTGAACAAGTTTGATGGTCACTTCATCGTCCACGACACGAACATCAACCTCTATATCATTGGATTTCCTCTGCAGCCAGGAGCTCTCTGAGGATCCATCATTGTAGGATTGATGGTCTGGTACTTGACCACCAACAACAACATCTTCCTCTTCTGTCTTTGGTCTCTTCCTAGACCTCTCTCTAGACTTGTCACATCTCTTCTTCTCCACCATTTTCTTCAGCTCATTAACTGTTCCTAGAAGCTCTCTTATGTACTCAATAGCATCTCCCACCACTGATGCTTTATCAGCCTTTGTTTTACACATATCATGTATAATTAAAACGTGAAGAAAAAAAATATTCGTCTGTATCAGTACTTTTTTGGTACTGAATTTTATTAAAACATACTTTTTCCGTTGGTTTAATGTAATAACAGAGAGCATAATAAAAAATATATAAATTATAGTAGATAAGAGAAAAGAATAGATCCTTATATTTATTTAACTAATGGTACAAATATATATAGTATTAAACCTAATCATCAGTCAGTCTCAATCAATTTAGAGTTAATTGATAGTCAAATCTCTTAGCTAATCGATAGCTAATTTCAACACAATAAACTTATTTTATGTCAAAACAGATGAAAAATGTGTTTACTTTCAAATATTGATCTATAGAGTAATTTCTAGTGTGTGTTCTAGATCTTATTAAAATTTTCTCTTAATTTTTCTATTATAAATAGAAAAAATAAAACAAATTATATATATTTTTAGCTTACTTGGGAAAGGAAATCTAGAATCCTATACCTGATAAAAATTATTAAATTATATACCTTAGTAGGATTAGGAACCAAATCCCTCAAGTCCTGGTACTTGTTATTCAACTGTTCCCTCCTTTGGCGCTCTGTAGTGCAGGGTTTTTTTCTCTTGCCGTTAACATGCCTCCCTCTACCAATACAAGCATCAATGTCATGGTGGTGATGTGGGGAGGCGTTCAAGTGGGACAAGGGGTCTGCTGGGAGGTCTGCCAAGGAGATGGTTGATGAATTTGGGAGCACAGAAGAGGGGAGGCGATTGAAGACAAGCTCTGGTGGTGTTTGATGGTGATCAGGAAATGATGGTGAAGAGGTGGTAGTAGTGTTGGCAACATTGAAGCCTTGGTGGTGAAGAGAATGAGTGAAATCAAATATATGATCATGTAGTGGACCACCCCAGCTGGACTCATGATCATGTACGTGTTCATTATAAGTGAGATCAACCAAATTTTGGTGGTGATTGATCATCAGAGCTTGTTGCATCAAATGGGAACTGTTGTTAGCTTGGAGTTGGAGTTCCATGCTAGAGACAGCATGAACATCTTCTTGTGGATCAAAACAAGCCGCCCCCACATACATTTTTTTGGATTCAGACTAACCTAACAACAACAAAATCAAGTAAATACACAAGTTATAATTTTAAAAAAATAAAATAAAATAAAATAATAATAACAAGAACATTTTGACATAACTATAGAGCAATTTCTCTAACCTTTCTATCAGCTGATGATTCTAGCTTGCTAGCACAAGATTGAACCAACTAGGGAAATACTAGTTTAAGCAGAAAATCATTCAAGGCAAGACAAGCGAAGAGATTTGACAGGGGTTTGGTGAAATATTATAAATGTAGAGTACTTACCATATATGGTATATGGAGATGTATGCAAAATGGGAGTGGCTTTTTTAATTTATTTATTTCCTGTCACACCAGAGAGTTTGTTACAGAGATTCTGATTTTTGGGTCCCACCACTCATGATTCTTTATGATTTTGTTGCTTCTTGATTGATATTTGATAGTCTCCTCCGGTCCTCCCCTTTCTATGTTGAACACATGTCCAAAGTTTCTGTACCTCCACTTTGTTCATACATTGAGGTCAATTGTTATAAAAAAAATTAGGACAATTAATTAGGAGTTGACAGAAAATATAAAGATGGTTTGTACTTAATAATTTATAAAATTTGACTACTGTTTTTATTGAATAATCTTACCGAATAAATATATTTATTAGATTGATTTTAATAATTATCTTTATAATTAATATAATATATATAATTGATGGATAAAGTTACACAATCACTAAGATAATCAAACTAATATATATATATATATAAACCAATTAATCAGAAAATGTATATTTTTTTAATTAGTTTTTTTTATTGAATTAATTAACAAAAAAAAGAGAGAGAGAGAGAGGTGAATGGCATGGTTGTAAATAAAGCACTCACGCAATAAGTGGTTAGTTCAGGTAGATGTTTAGTTGGAGTTTACAGTGCGCGTGGGCCCCACATTTGTCATTAGGGTTGTTAGAACTTGTAATCTGTTTTTGTGAGGGGGCTTTTTTAGCATCAGATCGGGGGTTAGTTAGAGTTGACCGTCTCAATCCGTTGAACACTCTTTAAATCAATTGTTTTGATCTTTAATGCATTATGACTAAAACCTTTGATTAGCGATCGTTCAACCTTTTCAAAAGTTTTCTGGAGTTGCTTCAAAGAGAACCAAAAATTTTATTGCACATGGTTGAATATAGTCATGTACATTTCCAAAAAACCAAAAAAAAAAAAAAAAAAGAAAGAATATAGTCATGTAAAATAAAATTGAAAAGTAAATAAATAAATTAAAAATGATAAAAAAAATGAGAATAAAAATTGAAGATGATTAATAAGTATTGAAAAATTACTGGATTGGATAATAAGTCATCTATAGGTGGTAAGGATTATGTATTTTAAAATGTGCTGGTAAGGTATGAGTTTGATAATGAAAAATCTCATGTTTTAGATTAAAATGATGTTTTAAGATTGTCATGATTTTAGTTTGTTTGAGAAAATGAAACGTTTGGAAGAAACTGGGAAATGTACTGTGGAAAAGAAAATAGGATAGAGAAAGGGCAACATTGGGAGAGAATAAGGAGAAAAATTAATTAATTTCTATTAATAACAAAAGAGAAAAGATATTGTCTTTAAGAGGATAATAGATAACACATTTATTTGGAGTGTATGTATATGATTGAAATTAATGATACGAGTGTATCTTAGCCATGCAACTCATCATAATCTAAAGGTCAACAAACTGTGTAAGGGCTAAAACCAAATGAATATATACATACATATATATATATGAGATTAACAAATTAATGAAATGAACTCGGTTAAAAAAAAATAAAAAATTCCTTTGAACAAGAATATAATTGTTATTAAATTCTTTAATAGAACAATCTAATTAAAATTAAATTTTATATGGTCTTACATCCTTATAATATAACATATGGTAGCACATCCTTATAATATAACGTAAGAGGGTAATCGCTAAAGAACCACAAAATTTTATGCTTGAACAATATGCAATCCTTATAATTTGATATCTTGCATGATATTCGATCTTTTTTTTTTTTTTTTTATCTTTTTTATATTTACTAGGAATGACCTAGGAAGCAACCGGAACCAAACGAATCGGACACCAGTGGCACGATCCGAATAGTAACTCTCATATGGGAGTAAGCAATCCACATATAGATGAGAAAGCAGCCTATACAAAAATAGAGAGGAAAACCAACACATTTTTAATGGGAAAGGGTGTCGAACGCGGGACCAAGCATGGTCCCGAGAGTGTGACTGCCACCTGTGGCATCACACAGATGAATCATAATGTCCAATCCTTAACAGAATACTCTCACATAAAAGATGCTTTATACTTAAAATTTACGATTTTTCTTTTAGAACATTCAAATAAAACAGAAAGTGCTGTTTAGCAATGCATTATACATTGGACCTGCTTGGCCTAGTTAACTGTAAATATGAGTCATTTGCTATTCATTATTGTAGTGAATAAAATGAAGTGAAACCAATATATGATGGAAAGCTCAAATTAAAATTACTTTATTATTATTATTGATAATAATTAACCAAACATATATATATATTATATATGTTTGATTTTCACTCAGCTAAGTTTAAGAGCAAACAACGTCGCATTTGCATGAGTAGTGGCTACGATCAATAGGTGAACATTTGCAATTCTTTGGCATACTACTTGCCCCCAGATCACCCAAGAAGTCTGCTAAGCATTGTCCTTCGCTACAATTAGGCCCAATAAATGTCTTCGTTTTTGAGCAATATTTGAGGCCATCCCCTGCAAATAAATAACGATAAACACCATGAATCATTGTTAATTAATATTGAAATCAAAATGATAGATCTTATTTCAAGTGTTATCATGTTTGAAAGAACTTTTAATACATAATAATATGAAAAACTATTTTAAATAGTTAAAAACGTTTTTTTCTCCATCTATTAATTGTAAAGCGATTTTACAAATACGATTACTTTTATATGGAAACCCTTGACTGGTAAGCTTGTCTGAAAATGTGTTTATTGTATAGTGTCTTAATTTTTAGAATTTAATTATAATATTATTTTATTTGAAAATCTTCAGTTGAATGGTGTGTACCATATGGTTGGTTGGTGATGTATACAACATGTTGTTGTAAGGATAATTAAAATTGTTTTCTAAATAGCACTTGTCAAATAGTTGTATTTTAAGTCAAAAAAAAAAAAAAAAAAAGACACTACAAAAAGCATTGTAAATGGGTCTTTTTGCTGTCTACTAACATTTTCTAGTAAAAACTAACGGAAAGCGGTATTTTAGATTTATGGAACACTAGCGGGTGGAAATTAGTGATTACATGAAACGACAAGAAGAAAAATAAGATTATTCCTACATACAATTTCAGTGATAATAAACATATAAACCTTTTATGTTAATAGATGTACCTTGAGTTGTGCCAACAAACAAATTGAGAAGAGCAATGCATAAAATCACGGGAAGAACAATTGACCTCATGATGAATTTCTAGAATTAAAATTGAAAACTTACACAAAAAGTTTTTTTGGAATGATTTTCATTTATTTTTCCATTACTTTACACAAGAATCACACCATATATATATACACAAAAGATACTAACTAAAAAAAGAAAAAAATCTTTATGCTAATAATTAGGCTAACTATAAGGCAACTAATTATTCCTATACAAGCTAATGATTAGGCTAACTATATGGCAGTTAATCATTCCCATATAGGAAATACAACTCATGTCAACACTCCCCCTCAAGTTAGTGCATAGATGTCTCTAATGCCTAACTTGTCCAATGAGTTGTAGAAGCTTTTACTTGAAACAGCCTTTGTCAGCATATCTGCAAGTTGATTTTCTGATCTAACGAAAGGTAGCTTGATGACCTTCTCTTCGATATTTTGTTTAATAAAATGTCTATCTACCTCAATGTGTTTGGTACGATCATGTTGGACTGGATTGTGAGATATTGCAATTGCTACTTTGTTATCACAAAACAAATTCATTTCAGTATTTGGACCAAACCCTATCTCAATTAATAACTTTCTAAGCCAAAAAAGCTCACAGATTCCTTTGGACATTCCTCTAAATTCTGCTTCGGCACTAGACAATGCAACCACCTGTTGTTTTTTACTCTTCAATGTAACTAGATTACCACCAACAAAGGTGAAATATCCAGATGTAGATTTTCTATCTGATATATTCCCTGCCCAATCTGCATCTGTGTATCCGTCAATATTAAGGTGGTTGTTCTTAGAAAACATGAGTCCTCTTCCTGGTGCAGTTTTCAAGTAACGAAGTATTCGAAATACAACTCCCATATGATCTTCACTAGGATTGTGCATGTACTGGTTGACTACACTAACCACATAAGCAATATCAGGACGAGTATGGGATAGATAAATAAGCTTACCCACCAATCTTTGATATCTTTCTTTATTGGTTGGCACTTGGTCTAAATTTTCTCCAAGCTTGTGATTCTAAACAATTGGTATATCGGCCGGTTTGCAATCAATCATGCCTACCTCTGATAACAAATCTAACACATATTTTCTCTGGGAGAGAAATATTCCTTGACTCGACTTGGCTACTTCAATCCCCAAAAAATATTTTAGTCCTCCTAAATTTTTCATCTCAAATTCACTACTCAAATGCTTTTGAAGCTTAGAGATTTCTTCAGCATCATCTCTGTAATAATCATGTCATCCACATAAATTATTAAAGACAGTTATTTTCCCTTGTTGTCGCTTCAAAAAAGAGTTTGATCTGAGTTGTATTGTCGAAACCATAATTTTTCATAGCTAGGCTAAATCGACCAAACCATGCACGAGATGACTGTTTTGATCTATACAGTGCTCGTTGTAATTTGCACATAACTTTGGTGTTGGATGTTGTGGTGTAGCTTGGTGACATATCCATATACACCTCTTCCTCAATATCTCCATAAAGAAAAGCATTCTTCACGTCAAATTGGCGTAATGGTCAGTCTAAGTTTGCTACTAAAAATATCAAACTCTAACAGTATTTAATTTTGCCACTGTTGAAAAAGTCCCTTGATAGTCTACCCCATATGTCTGTGTGTATCTCTTGGCTACCAGTCTTGCCTTGTATCTTTCATAGACTCATCTGTCTTATGCTTAATGGAGCACCCTACTGTCTTCTTGCTTTTGGTAGCGGTACAAGATCACATGTATTGTTCTTTTGTAATGCTTCCATTCTTCTTGAATTGCTTGACACCATTTGGATCTGCTAAAGCTTCTTGAATTCCCCACGGAACATGACAAGATGACAACTTGTGAACAAAGGCTTTAAGAGACTTGGATAGTCTTTGAGTGTGTTACATGATCAGCAATGGGATACTTTGATCATTTCCTTTGATATCTGGCGAATATCGAACTAGGGTTGCCCCTATTATGCCTGAAAGGTAAGTGATAGCCAACAGGAGTAGTAAGAATAAGACTAGAGGGTGATATAGAAAAACCTACCTCTTGAATATTTTCAGAAAAAGGTTATGTCATTGTCGGGTACATGACGGAGAGGGGTTTTTCCACCAATAGATTCAGATTCACTTCCCTCAATTTCTTGGACTTTTTGGATTTCTTATGTGGTTTCAAATGGTTCAATATTGTAGTTCTGTGTTCAATGGTTGGTGTTTTAACAGTTGTAACCTTATTCTATCCTTCATCCTCATTCTGAACTTCTTCCTCATTTCGTATAGTTTCTTGAACTTCCTCAAATCTTGAAAAATCCCACCACTTTTGTCCTTCATCCCATATCTCCCCATGAAGATGAGAATTTGATACTGGTGATGAGTAAAAATTCTAAGATTCTAAGAAAGTGACATACATTATGATATAAGTACGTTTAGCAATAGGATCATAGCAACGATAAACCCTTCTTTTGTTGTAGCATACCCCAAAAAATACCCGGACAGCACAAGGTTCAAGTTTCGTACGTTGAGTTTTTATTGTAGAATGCAACACATCCAACTATGCCCTGCGGAATAAGCAGTATAAAAGGTAAGACAACATGTTAGGCAAAACTTGTAATGATGTCTTAAACTCTATACTCTTGAGGGCATTCCGATTTAGTAGGTACACTACCAGTAACAACAACATCATCCTAGTGTCTCCCAGTACTTTTGCTCCAATTAAAAGCGCATTGTGCAATTTCAAGGATATACCTATTCTTTCACTCAGCCACATCGTTTTGTTGCAGAGTGTAAGAACAGGAAGTCTCGTGGACAAGGCCCAATTTAATCGAAAATATGCCTGAAATTCTTGATTTATATATTCTCGTCCATTATCAGATCGAAGAATCTGAATTTTGGCTGAAAATTGACTTTTTGATCATAGTATGAAAAGACTAGAACACATCAAATATTTTATCCTTGTGTTTTAGCAAATATAACCTGTCATCCGGTACAATCATCCACAAAAGTCACAAACAATGAACACCAGAATACGGTTTGCAATGGGGGAAGGTTCCCATACATCAGAATGAACCAAAGCAAAAGGAATATGAGTTTTATTGAACTAATTGGAAAGGGTACACGATGACTCTTAGCTAAATGCAGGTATCACATTTAAATCCTGAGTAATTCAAATCTGAAAACAATTAAGAATAAATGCTTTATGTAACCAAATGACGGGTGCCCTAAACGATGATGCCATAACCAAATATGTCGTTCCTTTGCATTGAATGAGTGATGCACATTATTAACTTTACAAGAGCTAAAATCATCCATGTAATATAACCCCTCTTCTTAGTACCACGCCCAATGATCTCCTTGGTGAGAATATCCTGAAAGAGGCAAAAATTTGGATACATTAGAGCTACACAATTCATTTCTTCTGTGACTTGGCTTACAGACATTAATTTATTTGAAAGAGAAGGCACAAGTAGAGTATTTGACAAAGAAAGTGTTGGTGACAAAGCAACTTTTCCAGCTCTGTAACTGGATACGCAACGCCATTAGCATTAACTATAGTACGCCTTGGTTCTGTAGTCTCAACAAAGTCACTTTTACAAAATGTCATGTGATCCGTCGCACCAGAATCTATTATCCAACCACTATAATCATGTTGTTGGATACAAGTAAGGTATAATATTATTACCTTGGTCATTAGAGATTGATTCGTTTTTAGATTCAACCTGTGATAGAAAGATAATTGAGATTCTGTGTTCACCAAGGCTGCTCGTCCAGTTCCACCAGCAGCTTCTCTTTGTTTCCGTGCCTTAAGTTCATTCCACCATTCTGGATACCATGTAACTTGAAGCAAATGTCACGAGTATGTTTTGGGTTTCCGCATGAGAGCAACCATCCCCCTCCCTCCTGGTCCTTTGACCTTGTAAAACATTTGATTTTCCACCATTTGAATGAGGGAACCCAGGTTTTGCTGTTTGGAGTATAGGATTGCTGAGGACTGATTTTAGACCTTTAGATGCCATAACAGCAGGTATAGTTTCTGTGCCTGTTAACATCACTGCTTGTCTGATATCTTCCCTTCGGACATGAGCATAAGCCTGTTCAACGGTAGGGAATGGCTGTATCTGAAGTACATCACTCTAATTTTGTCAAGTCTGTCATCCAATCCATCAAGAAAAATATAAACTCTATCTTCTTGAAGAAGAGTATTATATTTTGTATATCACTAGCACATTCATCGGGTTTGGACGAAAATCAATCTCCTCCACAAGCCTTGAAGACTATTGTAGTATGATTCAATGGATCCCCCGGCTTGTTTCATTCGAGTCACACGTCTCTTTAAGTCATATACCTGAGATATGTCATTCCATCAAAATAAGTAGTAGCAGTTGATTCCATACCTGTTTGGCTATTGGAAAACGAATAAAATTACTGATTAATGAAGGATCCATGGAATTAATCACCATCCCTTCACAATAGCATTCTCTGTTCTCCATTTCTAAAAGTTGGATCATTTGGTTCAGGTTGTGGAAGATCGCCATTTATATATCCCAACTTGTCTTTGCCTGAGATATACATCTCAACAACTTGGGACCAAAGAGCATAATTTTTTCCATCAAGTTTGATTCCGATTGTGCAACAGCAGTATCATATGTTGTTGCTGGGTCTGTTCTGGTTTTGTGAAAAAATATGATTCATTCTGGTTGTTAGATCTTCGAGGATAGTTGTTGTGGAGTTCTCGCCATATTGCTTGAACTCAACCAAATCGTTTGAGGTATTCATCTTTTCCTGGTGTTTAGGGGTTCCTTAGTTTGTGGTTAGGAGCAACAAAGCCCCCCAAAAAAAAAACTCTAGGATATCTGCTCTAATACCATGAAAACTTACACAAAAAAGTTTTTGGAATGATTTTCATTTTTTTCCATTACTTTACACAAGAATCACCCTATATATACACAAAAAGATGCTAACTAAAACAAGAAAAAAATCTTTATGCTAATAATTAGGCTAACTATAAGGCAACTAATTATTCCTATACAAGCTAATGATTAGGCTAACTATATGGCAATCAATCATTCCCATATAGGAATACAACTCATGTCAACAAAAATTCTTGAACTTAAAATATTGGTCAAGCCCACTTGTGTTGTTCAAGCTACGATAAGGATGTATTTATAGGTGTTAACATGAAATAATATGTGGTTGCAATTATAATGTGCCACATCTTCTATATGGTAACGTCAGCTTGGGTGTATTCAAACTAGATTTAATTAGAGTACTTTTATGAAATTTTATTTAATAATAGATTTTAATTCTTAGATTCTGTAGATTTTATATAATTTTGTTATAATTTTTTAAGAAATCCAATAAAAACTAACAGAAAATAATAAGATTTGTTACAAATTTTTTTTCTTGTGAAAAGTACTTTAAAAATCAATAACTTAAATGAAATTTATGATTTTTTAAGTATAGCTATATTTTATTGGATTTTATATAAATCTAAATTAAATACACTTAAATTTTAATAGATTCCATATAAATCTATATTGAATGCACAAAAATTTTTAAAACGTTTAGAATACTAATGAATTTTAGATTGAATACATCCCTCTACATCGAACCTTTGCAAGGAAACTTAGCTGTAACTTGAACTTTAAATAATTTACCTTTTGTTTAGCACCCTAAATTATTTAGAAAAAAATTAGTGCGAGGTCTTGTTAGATGAAAGTCCAAGCTAGATTCTTTATATGACAAAAACATATTAATAATGCTAGATTATTCACATTTATACCAAGTGATATAGTATATAAGTTACAATTAATATGCAAATCGTTCAATAATGTTGGACTGACCAAATTATTTGTTAAAATAATTTATGTTTTTGACACCATGGCAGGGAAACATGTTCAAGAGATTGTTCGATGAAAAGTTTGAGCTAGCTTCCTCGTATGACAATAACACATTACAATGCTAGATAATCTAAATTTATACCAAATGATATAATGCATGAGTTATAATCACTCTATAAGTCATTCAATTATACTTTATTCAATCAAATGCAAAACATGTAAAGTTATAAAATAAACTATTTTGTTCAAACTTCCAAATTAAGCTAAAATAACAAATTTGAATTTGAGAAGAGAGAGATTGGAGCTTGAAAGAAACATAATATCAAGTAGGCTAGGTTTAATCTAAGTTTTTTTTTTTTTTTTTTGTCGATTAATTATTGATATTTTATAAAATATATATTGAATTAAATTGGGTTTATTCATTTTGATTAAAAATAATGCACAAACTAACCCAAACCAATTGGATTGTATTTAAACTATTTGTTACCACTCGACCAAAAACTTAAGCTAATAGAAAAAAATCAAAGTATAGTATTGAAGACTTGAACTTTGATATGTAACATGCCTCCTCACGTGCAATGTGAACATATGCAAATGTCGGATACATGTTAAATATCTCCTACAATATAAATATGTAATAGATATAGAAATTTTCATATCAATGAGGGAGAGAGAGTTTGAACCAAGGACTTCCAAATTCTGCTATCATATTAATTACCACTAAACCCAAAACCTTACGTTAATAGAAAATGGTCCAACTGTAATATTAAAACTTGAGGTTTATGATACATTACATAATCATTAATATAAGAATCTAAATATGTTACAAAACCAAATCAATTCCACTTCAATTGGTTTGGTTTAGGTGGGTTGATCAGTTTAATAGTTTGGGTTAGAGATTGGTTTATTTAGTTTGATAAAACATAATGCATGTGGGTGTAGTTAGGTTGGGTGGACTAGGCCCTGTTGTAGTTAGATTTGGAAAAGCTAGGGTGTTAAGGTTACCATGATTAGTAGCTCTCCTAACAAGAAAAATGAAGCTATTGAACTCTTAGTATTGACTCTTTTTTCGTTACTTGTAACCAAGATGAGATGCAAGTAATTTAGTTTAAGCATTTTTGTTGTTAGTGCATATTTTTGCAGGGGTAGACCTAGCTTAGAGCTAGGTGGGACTGTGCCCTCCTGAAATTTGTTGAAAATTGATTAAATTTACGATGTTAGTCATTAGATGTTTTAAATATATAAATAAAATGCTAAATACTTTTAGTAATGTAGAATGATGCTGATGGAGAAGGGCTAGTCTCTCATTGTTTTTGCCACATGCGAACCACGGATCAGTCCCCCACCCTATCAAAACATGTTACTTTTTCTCATTGTTTAAGTCATTAGACATGTAAATATATAAGTAAAACTATCACAAACTGACATGGCACTAATGGTATAAGTTTTGCCTTCCTCTTTTTTTTTTTTTTTTTTTTTTTTTTTTTTTTTTTCTATCCAAGTTTGAACCATCCCACATGCCCTTTCCATGCTTTTTTCTCATTTGTTTTTCAATCCCTTCCTTAGCACCCTTCCCATGTTTTTTCACTCCTTTTTTTTTTTTTTTTTGTCAATATCTTCCCTTATCAATTGAGGTCATACTAATTGATCACGTCAACAATGCTATAAACGCTTTTTTAAAACAGATGTCAATTACGATTTGTTATTTAATTGAAAAAACATTGAAGGTCTATCTTGATCTTAAATTTGATTACTACCAAGTCTACATATGGATGGACTTTAAATATGAGAATAAGTAATTTAAAAAAATTATTGCGTTTTTTACCACTTTAATAGTTGATTTTTATTTTTTTTTGGTCACACCAGAGTGTTGTTACTGAGATTCTGATTTTGTTGCTTCTTGATTGATATTGGCTTGTCTCCTTCGGGTCCTTCCATTTCCATGTGGAATACATGCACAAGGTTTTCTGTAGCTCCACTTTTTTTCATATATTGAGGTCACTTGTTATAAAAAATTAGGACAATTAACTAGAGGTGATAGAAATATAAAGAGATTTGCACCCTGATAATTTATATATATATATATATATATATATATATATAAAACTAATTAATCTGAAAAATGTTGGTTTTCTGGGGTTGCTTCAAAGAAAGAAAAAACTTTATTGCATGAAATAGAATATAGTTAGTACTTTTCAAAAAATAAAAAACAAAAGAATATAATTATGTAAAATAAAATTGAAAAAATAAGGAAACAAAATCATTGGGAACAAAAATTAAAATTAATTGCTTATTTTTCACTCATGATTCATCAATCAATCAATTAATTAAAAATAATAAAAGAAATGAGAATAAAAATTAAAAATGATTAATAAGTATTGAAAAATTCGGGATTGGATAATAAGTCATCTATAGGTGGTAAGAATTATATATTTCAAAATGTGTTGATGAGGTGTGAGTTTAATAATGAAAAACCTCTGGTTTTAGATTAAAATGATGTTTTAAATGAAGAGTTTGGAAGAAATTGGAAATGTAATGTGGAAAAGAAAATATGATAGAGCAAGGGCAATATTGGGACGAAGAAGAAAGAGAAAAATTAATTAATTTCTATTAATACGTGATCCTTATATTTTGAGATATTGCATGATGTCCAATCCTTGATAGAATATATGTATATAATCTAATGAACAAATATGATGAGATTAAACAAATTAAGAAATGAACTCGGTTCAAAAAGACACTAAAAAATCTTTTAAACAAGGATATAATTGTTATGAAATTCTTTAATAGAACAATCTTTTAAAAATTAATTTTGTATGGTCGTTGCATGTTCTTATTCCTTATAATATAACATAAGAGGGTAGTTGCTAAAAAACCACAAAATTTTACGCTTGCACAATTTGCAATCCTCATAATTTGAGATCTTGCATGGCATCCGATCCTTGATAGAATATGTATATATATATAATCAAATGAACATATAAGAGATTAAAAAAATTAATGAAATGAACTCGGTAAAAAGAGAATTAAAAAATTATTTGAAATAAGGATATAATTGTTAAGAAATTCTTTAATAGAACAATCTCATTAAAATTAAATTTTATATAGTCATTGCACATCCTTATAATAAATGACATAAGAGGGTAACCGCTAAAGAGACCACACAATTTTATGCTTGTACAATATGTGATCCTTATAATTTGAGATCTTTCACGATGTCCGATCCCTGATAAAATGTTCTCTCACATAAAAGACGTTTTATATGTAAATTTACCATTTTTCTTTTTAGAGCATTCAAACAAAAAAAAAAAAGAATTGGTGTTTAGCAATGTAATATATATATATATATATATATATATATAAGTCATTTGCTTTTCATTATATTGTAGTGAATAAAATAAAGTGAAAACCAATATATGATGGAAAACTCAAATTAAAAGTTACTCTGTTTATTATTATGATTGATAATAATTAACCAAACATACATTTGATTTTCGCTGATCAGCTAAGCTTATGGGCAAACAACGTCGCATATGCATGAGTAGTAGTGAACATCAATAGGTCTACATACTGCAATTCTTTGGCTTACTACTTGGCCCCAAATCGCGCAAGACGTCTGCTTGGCATTGTTGACTGCTACAACTAAGTCCAACATATGACTTAATCTTTAGGCAAGTTTTGGCATCATCCCCTGCACATAAATAACCATAAATACCATGAATCACTGTTAATTAAGATTGAAATAAAAAAAAAATGAACAATCTTGTTTCAAGTGTTATTTTGTTTGGAGGAACTTTTAACACATAATAATAATATGTAAAACAAGTTTAGATAGTTTAAAAACATTTTTTTTTCTCCATCTATTAATTGTAAAGTGATTTTACAAATACGATTAATTTTATATGGAAACCGTTGAATGGTAAGGTTGTCTAAAATGTATATATTTGTATAGTGTCTTAATTTTGAATTTTAAGTATAATAATATTTTATTTGAAATCTTAGTTGAATGATGTGTACCATATGGTTGGTTGGTGATGTATATGATATGTTGCTGTAAGAACAATAAAATTGTTTTCTAAATAGCACTTGTCAAATAGTTGTATTTTAAGTAAAAAAAAAATTAAAAAAATATATATATAACTCTACAAATAGCATTGTAAACCACATTGATACAAAAGGCACCCAATTATATACAAGGTGTAATCATATTTTTTCCATGTAGTTTGACGTAATAGTCAAATCCCCCACTAGTTTGGAAAATCACCGAGGGCTCTCTATCATTTGATTGATTAGACATAATACTCCTGGTCATTAGGGTTTTCGGTGATTGGTAACCCAAAAATGAGTGTTTTCAATTTTTTTTTTTTTTTCATTTACAGTATTTTTTTAAATATTATTTTGAATTTAATTTCTATCATCCATCATAGAGACGGAAGGTGTAGATTTTTTTTTTTTAATTTTTTACATTTGTTTTTCTTTGATTCTTGTATTTTATCATGTTTTAATAATTTATAATCTTTATTTAAAAAAAAATATATTATTATTATATCAAATATCTTGATGGTAAATAGGGCTTTTTGCTATCTACTAACATTTTCTAGTAAAAACTAACGAAAAGTGGTATTTTAGATTTATAAAAAACTACCAAGTGGAAATCAATGATTACGTCAAATGACAAAGAGGAAAATAAGATTATCCCTATATACAATTTTATTGATAATAAACATATAAACCTTGTATAGTTTCTATACTATATATATATATATATACCTTTTATGTTAATAGACATACCTTGAGTTGTGCTGACAAACAAATTGAGAAGTGCAATGCATAAATCATGGGAAGAACAATTGACTTCATGATGATTTTCACTCTCACAATATTCTCTAGAACTAAAAATATTGGTCCAGCCCACTTGTGCTTGTTCAAGCAACAATAAAGATGCATTTATAAGTGTTCAGAGAATCTTCATGGATTATTTTTTGATTATGTTTTGAAAAACAATGTTAAGTCATCAATACAAAGAATTTGTTTCCTATATGGCATAGATACCATTGATAGGCACTTAATAATATCTTTTTTCTTTGTCACCTCAGCTTAATATTGATGAGTGATAATTGTATGGAGATATTTATTTTAATTCAATGTCTATTCATCCTATTATGACATGTAATTTTTTCACAATCCATGAGAGTAATAAAGATACTATAATGTGCCACAGCTTATATATAGCAACGCCAACTAACAGCTTATGTATGGCAACACCAGCTAACAGCGTTGTAAATCGTACTTTTCCAATGAAAACTTGGCTATATACTTGAATTTTAAATCATTTAGCTTTTGTTTAGCACCCTAATATATATAGAAACAAGTGCAAGGTCTTGTTAGATGAAAGTTCTACCTAGCTTTTGATGAGAACCTCCGTTTCTCAATAAGGGGAAAGAGCATTTTAGAATTTGAACGCACTTCAGAGGTCGAAATCGAAGCATAAGTCAATGACGGTTTAATTTAGGAAATTATCTAATTTAGGAATTAGTTTAATTAAAATTATTTTTGATTATTTCCTATTTTTATTAAATTAGAATTATTTTCATTAGGATTTGATATTCTTTCCTTTTTAGATTTGATATTATTTCCTTTTAGAATTTAATATTATTTCCTTTTAGATCAGATATTTTTATGTTTTATAGATTTGATATAGTCTCCTTTTAGGAATAGATATTAATTCATTTAGATTTAGATTTTTTGCCTTTTCAGGTTTTCTTTAGATTAGTTGATACTATTCCCTTAATTGTTTGATACTATTTATTTTTTAGTTATTTTTTCTTTTTAGGAAATTTTGTTTATCAAGAAATTGTAAGACTATAAATAGTCATGGGACTTTATATTTTATGTATGATTTGGCTTTTGAAGAATTAATAAAACTCTCACTTTGTAGTGAGGCAAATATCTTATGTTTTCGGCTTTTCTAAATAGCAATACTAGAATTGTTGGGGCTAAAATTCAAGTTATTTTGGCTTTTCCTAGAATTTGCCCTAGGATTTGCTTGGGCTAGAATTAGGTAAATTATATTATCTAATTCTAGAAGATTAATTTACCCAATTCCATTGGTCAATTAATCAAAATTTATCTTGTGCGTGGTGTGATTTTGGGTGGGAATATGTTTGTTGTTGGATCTAAAATTAGGTTTTCAACAGCTTTCTAGTATGACAAAAACACTATATAATAATACTAAACTATCCAAATTTATACCAAGTGATATATTATATGACTTATAATTAACACGTAATTAAATCATTCAATAATGTTAGACTGTCCAAATTATTTATCAAATAATTTATGTTTTTGACACCATGATATGTAAACATATACAAGATACAGTTAGATAAAAGTTCGAGCTAGCTTCCTTGTATGACAAGAACACATGTAGCAATGCTAGATTATCCAAATTTATACTAAATGATATGATGTATGAGTTATAATCACTATATGTGTTGGAAAAATGTGAAAAACACTCATTTTAAGGATCTATTTTGTTGTGTTAGAGATTTTAATTAGAGATGGATTAAGATGGATTCATTAAAAATATGATGCTTGGAGTGGAATGTAATTGAATTAAAGATTTAATTTTTAAAATATAACTGATGAATTAAGTGTCATAAATGCATCTATTGAATTGAGAAAGAGTAACTGCAAAATTAAATAGTAGATTTTAATTTTTCAAATTATAACTTCAAGTATAACTGTAGAATTGAATTGCAGTTTTTAATTATCATGAATTGAAAATTTGAATATTCAAATTGTAACCACTAATGTTAATTGCAAATTGAATTTTCAAAGTTTAATCGTTGATTCGGTTAAATGGTTGATTTTAAATCAAATTTGTAACCGCCCTATGATATATATATATATATATATATATATTAGAGAATTTGTAACCGCACATATGGAGACTATAAATTGGCATCCTTTCTAGTTGTTTAGAGATAATTGAGAATCCATTTTGTTTTTTATTTTATTTTCTCTCAAACAGTATTATAAGATGTAAGTGTCCAGAGTAATAGAGATTCAGATATATTTGAGGTAGCTAGACTAGTCTGATTGTGTGTCATGGGAGACAAACGCTAACAACTTAGATGATGAACAGTGAATTTGTTTTAAGGACATCATAGTTATTACTTAGCCTCACACACATACTTTTGATTGACTGATTATTTATTTATTTATTTGTTGCTGCAAATTCTACGTAATTTGGAGAGTCTCTAGAATTTTATTTTATTATGTTAGTTGTTCTTATCATTATCAATTTTTCTAACATATGTAAATAATTCAATTATACTATATTCAATTCAAGTGCAAAACATATGACTTATAAAATAAACAAATTTGCTCAACTTCCAAATGAAACAAAAATAACTAATTTGAGTTAGAGAAGAGAGATTAGAGCTTGAAAGAAACATAATATCAAATAGGCTAGATTTAATTTATTATTATACATATTTTTTAATTTGATAGATTAATTGTTGATAATATTTTGTAAATATATATATATAATGATTAAATTGGGTTTATTCACTTTGACTAAACATAATGCACAAACGAACAAACCAATCGGATTGCATTCAAGCAATCCAAATACTTTACAAAACCAAATCAATCCACTTAAATTGGTTTGGTTGGGTAGCTAAGTTGATGAGTTTAATAGTTTGGGTTAGATTGGTTTATTTAGTTTGATTAAAATATAGTGAACAAACCAACCAAAACCTATCAAATTGCATGCAGATAATCCAATGAGTTCAATTTATTTTACAAAACCAAACCAATCTGATTAATTTAGTTTGATTTGGGTGGCTTTATCAATTTAACATGTATGGGTTGAGTTGGTTTATTCAAGTTTGATTAAAACATATAATGCACAAACACAACCAATTAGATTGTACGTAAGCAATCCAATGAGTTTGCTTGTTTTATAAAATTCAAACGAATCCGCTTAAATTGATCTGTTTCGGTGAGTTGATCACTTTAAACCATTTAAGTGTCCAACCCTACTCTTTTTTAAAATTACATTTTACATTTTTTGGCCAGTATATTCAGATTTTACTGAACCTTTGTATAAGCATCTCTTTATAGCACCTCTTTTTAGATTCTATCAATAACTTAATTTTTGTTCTTTTGAAATTTTAGACAATTAAGGAGTGATTGTCATGGTCAGAGTCATGTTTGCTAATTTCTTAATTAAGTAAATTAAAATCCTTAAAATATTGATGCTATCTATTATCACTATAATTAATAGAATCAAAACAAACATATTTTGGGGTGGATTCGACAATAATTGTAAATTCGCTCCAAGCTTTACACATTTGCTTTGTTAGCTACTTAAACATTATTTCGATAGATTTCCAAGGAAAAATCTTAGAAAATTTTAAGGTCATTTAATTGTTCAAGATTCATAATACAGATGGAAAAAAAAATTATTGAAGCTGAAGATAAGAAAAATAGATTTGGTTAAAAAAGAATTTGAACATTTATAGAAACAAGGATCATTCATTTGAAAATTAATCTTAAAATAAATCTTATCTTTTAGTATGTTTATACAGCTACAATTAGAGATAACACAAATTTAATGTCAGATTCAACATAGAAGATTTACATTTTTTTTTTCAAGAGCATTCAATCATTGATTCTTGTATAAATAACTAAAAAAAAAAATTGTAAGAGAATTATTGAAAACAAAGTCTTTGACCAGCCTGCAAACCACTTCTACTAAAAGTGGGTAAGCATTTCCCTTGATCTTAAAAGATCAATGTTTAAGTCTCACTCTTATCTTAAAACACAAGGTGAAACATTAATATTTAAATATCTTTTTAAATTCCTTTTATTGTAATGAATAAAGAGAAAACAATACCACCGTCTAATATGGTATGATTGTGAGAATATTCATTCAACATGTCAATAACCCAAATTCGAGTTGTCCCTACTGTAAGTAATATTTAAAAAATAAAATAAAAAGAAAACAATGTATGATGAAATTTGTTTTATTATTAATAATTTATTTCATATTGGGATAATTTTATTAAGCAGAAGCTATTACAAGTAATTAACATATTGGTGATTTTCACAGAGCTAACTAAACTGCAAACCACGTTGCATGTGCATGAGTATTGTGTAGGATCAGTAGGTGTACACTGGCAATTCTTCGGAAATCTCCTTACACCCAGAGCGCCCAAAGACTCCAATACGCACTGTTGACTACTGCAATTTCCCCCTTTAAGTGTCATTGTTTTTGTTCAATATTTGAGATCATTTCCTGCGCACAGAAATAAATACAATCTAATGTACGTTAATAAAAATGAACAATGTCATTCCAAGTGCTATTATACTTTAAGAACTTCTAATAGACGTTAAAAAAATACTTTTAAATGGCAAAATGTGCTCTTCTTCGTCTATTTTATAGTAACTTATAATTATGATTATGATTACTTTTATATAGGAACCCTTAGGGTTGTTATGCTCAAACTCACTTGTGTTGATCATGCAATAAGAAGAATGTATTTATAGTTAAACATATCTCCTGATCCTAAGAGATTAGGGTTCAAGTTTCATCCTTATCCTAAAACACAAAGTGTGTGTGTTTTTTTTATAAATTTGATTCCATTGACCCACT
>JAIZFV010000333.1:0-22502 GCA_021234005.1 Nephelium lappaceum
GGGTTCGTCGATTCGAACCCAGATGAATCATCTGAGTTCGTCGATGATTTTAGATTGATTTATTAATGATGTTTGGTTTTGGATTGATGATGTTGGGAGGTTGACTGATGATGGTTGACGATGTTTGGTGCCATTTTTGTGTTTCCAGGAGGTGATGATGATGGATGACGATGTTTGTGGCCATTTCCTTCGTGCAATCTAGTTTTGTGGTTGATTTTGTTGGTAAGAGTTGTGGTGGTTTGGTTGGTTATTGATGTTGAGGAAAAGAAGGAGGTGATGGTGGCAGAGTAAGAGGAAGAGGAGGAGGTGATGTGAGGAAGAGCTTGGAGGTGGTCGACAGAAGGGGAAGAGCTGGAGGTGGTCGACTGGAGAGTTTTTTTATTTAATTTTTTGATGAAATTTATTTAAAAAAAAATAAATAATAAGATCAAAAGATAATTTACCCCCTCATTTAGTTAATTTTAACAGAAGAATGTTAACGAGAGAGGGTAAATTGTAATAATATCGAAACAGTTGCTCTACTTGAATTAGCGTTCCGGCTGGATAACTAATTGTAATTCACTCAAACATGAGCAACAAGAAGAAATTGTTGAATATAATATAGTACAATGTGTAAGGCCATGTGCTCTTTTGTCAGGAATAGTACTTATTCAATTCATTAACTTAAACTAACTGCCAGAGAATGGTTAAAATACTATATATTCGGATTGTTTCAAAAACATAATTGGAAACTCATCAAGCATACTCAAAGAAGTAAATAAAATGACAATCTAGTTCATGTATACTATTACAGTTTTTCCTCAATTCAGTAATAGAAAATTCCAGCATAATTCATAGAGTCAATAACTCATGACAAAGAAAGAGAGGATGTTTACTTTTTTTATTTACAAAATGGAAACTATAAGTGTGAAATTGTGTTACACACACGGATCAAAATTGTATAATCTGTCCACATATATAGGTGCCTTGTGTAAAATAGATCCACATGGGTTGAAGAAGTGAATTTATATTGATTTATAAGGTGATGATAAACCTATATTCATGAGCTAGCTTTTGTGATAGAGTAAGACCCGAGACATTTTTCTGACACTCTGAACAAGCTTGAAACAATTAGTATAAGAGATTTTGGTTTTGTGTTATGCAGAAGCCAGTGGTGTGTGGTGGTATATATATTCATTATTGTAATTACCCTATTTTATATATCCATAATTAATTATTTGTTTGATTAAGATTTCAGAGTTTGTAGAGAAGGAAATAATAATTTGACTAATGATAGAGTTTTTTTTTTTTTTTTTTTGGAAGCTTAAAAGAAAAGGAAATTTGATTAAGAAAAAAATATTGTTTTAATAAAAGAAAAATATATCAGCATTATAATGCAATATTCTTTTAGAATAAAATAATAATTAATTAATTATGAAGTTTTATTCTTTTGGTTAGTTTAGAAAGAAAAGGATATTAATTAAGAAAAGATATTGTTTTAATAAAAGAAATATATATATATATATCAGCAATTTTTAGTTTAAATAAAATTTGTATAGAGACTAAAATTCCTATTACTATCAGTTTTGTATATTTTATATAGGGTTACTATTTAGAGTAGAAAATAATAAATATATAATATACTTTTCTTCTCTAGCAAAATTAGTCAACTTATTCTTGAGTTTCAAGGATCAAGAAGGTTTTGGGTAAGTCTCTTCTTTATATAAATTTATACAAGATTTATATTGTATCTTATAGATTATAGATTTTGTTTTTTAGGATGATATACAGTTTTTTTTTTTAATGAATCAAGAGAGTTTTGATTTAAGAAATTATGCATGACTGGTGTTAGGAGATTGATTTAGATTATGTAGAAGAGGGATGAAAGTATGTATTGATTACATATTTAATTTTTGAAATTTAGGGCTGCTGGAATGTTTGGTTTGGAGAAAAACAAATCAGTCGATTTTGAGAAATTATTTAGGTTAGTTATACTCCCCAGAAAATTACAAAATTTAATATTTAAATAGATTAAGATGTCTTCTGTTAGCATATAAAATTTCATGATTTTAAATGATTATAGAATTTATTAAAATTCTTAGAGTGCACTGTGGTCAAAATAATTTTTCTGTACAGTTTTCAAATGATTGAAACGAGTAAATTTTACCCATGCTAGCAGTCATGGATTAATTTGAAATTTTACCGGAGGTAATTAATGTGTCTAGAATGTCCATGTGAATTTTAGGTTGATTGGAGATCTAGAGAGTCATTAAAAAAATGTTTACGCGATAGTGTCAAGACTGAAAATTTAAAGCAAAAAGGATAAGATTTCTGATTCATTATAATAAGGTTAAATTCGTCTAAACAAAATTACTTTGGTGGTGAGACTGTAATTATATTCATTCTGTAATTGTATAGTTCGTCCGATCGTTGAGTCTATTTTGTGAATTTGGCTTATTCGAGGTAAGTAAATTTATTCATGATGTATGTACGTTGGTTTATGAACTTTTGAATATTCTGAAATCTATATTTATGTTTAACATAAATTATAAACATGATTTTAAGTTATTTATATAGCAATAAAATATTTTTGCAATAGTTTTCAAATTATTTTTTTACTTCTAAAATTTATATTGTCATCCGATTAAAAAGAAAACCTATGATTTTAGTATAAATTTAAAACTTTGCAAAAGATTATATATTGAGTCTAAAAACTATTGTTTCTTAAAATTGATTTACAGTTATTAAATATTTTTGCCGTGTGTTTTGAAAATATATCTTTCAAATAAGATCATGAAAATTATTTTGGCTCATTGTCTATAGTTATTGTTCTGATATTGGTCCAGCTGGATTCTTGTGTGCACACATTCTGTTATTCTAACCGAGTCACACGGGTAATTATGATATTCTGTTATTTTGACCGTGTTACACGGGTAATTGTGACATTTTGTTTTTGATCGCATCACATGGGTAATTGTGACATTCTGTTTCTGACCGCGTCACATGGGTATTTGTAACACTATAAGACATGAACATACTTTTTATTTACTCTATATGGTTATATGTTTTAATATGATATTTTGTTCTGATTATTGTCTTATGCTACTTGGTGTCTTCTGCTAAATAAACATTGATTATATTTTCGATTTTGATTATGGGTGTTGAATATGTTCCTATGTATTGAAGTTTTATAACTGACTTATAAAAGTAATTATACCGATACTAATATCATGCATGAATTTATTTACCGAGTTGACGGCTCACCCCCTCGTCTCCACCATTTTGCAGAGTAGGAATAACTTGTGGACGTTAGGTGTCTTGATCTTGGAGTTCACCCACTCGTGAAGCCTTGGATATAGTTAACGTGATTCATTGTATTTAGTTTTGGATTTTATAAGAATTAAGAATTTATCAAGGACATATTTTGTTTTAACAATTAATTTTAGGATTTTTCTTTTGGAGGTTATGTTTGGATAATTATGTTGATTACTTTCAAAGTTTGGAATAATTCTAGTTGGAGTTTGTTTTTTTTTTAGATCTAGTTTGACAGTAACATCCTATTTCCTTGATATTGGATTTGAGGTGTTACAATTATTCACAAGAATAAGACAACACCATTTAGTGGTATCTAACTTATGTTGTGCTAATTCGAAGTAATACCATGTCATCATTAATCACAGAGACGGTGGTTGGGATATTATGCATAATACTTGATTATCGTTAACGATCAACATCACAGATAGGCCAGTTTGACATGTTGGTTATATATTGCTTTCCATCTGCCAGAGCAATGCATACAACTTCTCTAGCCCAGTTTATGTAAGCATCAAATTTTTTAGCCTAAAGAATATATTGTTGCAAATCATCTGGGTATCGCATTGGGCTTGGAAAGCCTCAATTTCTTTTGTCTGTGGGCTTGTAATAAGGTTACTCACTCCATTGCAAAGTGGGCTTGTTGGCAGATGTTCTTCAGATTATTGGTCTGACCCGTTTCCTGATTGGCTGTCCTAGTTAATCAATGCAGATTGTAGCCTCGCTTTGAGTTTTATGCATTCTTATTCCAGGGGCGATATTTCCGTACCTCAAAATTTGTTTGTACCCCCTGAATTAGCATTTTTTTAAGTATACAATATTATCCTTTATTAAAATTATTAAAAAGTAAAGATATTATAAGTAAATCCATCAATTATTAATTAAAATATCATTTATATCATAAAATTTTTTACTATTTCAATTCTAATTTTTGTCTTTGTAACTTTATCAAACAAATTGAAAAGTCTCCAATCATTGATATAATGCTAATTTAATCATCAAAAATATCACCAAACATTCAATTACTACATCAACATTTTTATAATAAAATAGATATTATTTTATACACAAATCTCTAATTTGAAAACAAAAAAAGTTAATGGGTTTAATGAATTTGTATTATATTATTTGTTTAGTATAGGTTTCGTTTCTTGTACAACGAGGGTGTTAGAAAAAATTTAAATGGTAACATAAAAATTTATAACAAGTGACACCAAAATAATTTACACACAAATATTATAGCTTGTTTGTGGTTGACTTAAAGGGGTCTATTAACAAAATATATACAATAAAATTAGGAGAAAAGGGTAATATAATATTGATATTAAGTGGGGTTTAAAAACAAATTAGAAAAATTTTAAATTTTTTATTGGATGTATAACAAAAGGGGTGTACAAACCATTTTTGAGGGGTGGAAGCATCGCCACTCTTCTTCTTTTTTTCCAAGAAAAAATACTATATTCATGTCAAAATATTAGGTAATAGGTTAAAATATTTGTGGCCTATTATGTTGTATATAATCCGTGTTTGTATGTTGTTTGGAGTGTTTACCTATTGATTTTGTTAATTATGGACAGAGTTTTAACTTTGTTAAAAATGGGTCCATTTAGGCTCAATTAACAATACGAAAGACCAACGTCGTTTTGTCTAGTAATTAAGATCAACACGTCCGTGGTCTTTTTCAAGTTTTCAAAAGCTTGTTAGTCTCTGATATCCGAAATCGTAGGTTGACTGGTCATTGAAAAATTCACCGATGGCGAACAATTATTGCTCACTCTTGGTGGTCGTCTAGATGAAGTCTTGAGGTTGTCTCGAAATCTTCTTGATGGAGTCGTGATGACCTTTTTTTGATTGATTCGTAATGAGTCTCAACAATACCATGACGATATTATATCTCAATGTTCTATTCAATCAGTCCTTTTGGTTGTCTGGATGAAGTCTCTCAGGAATCTTGATAATCGTCTCAGTAAGTCACAACAATTGTCTCAATTATCATTATGATAGAGATGCGACAACAACAATGTCATTATATGGCAGCATCGATCAAACATTCATTAGTTCAATTAATCTAGACTTGTTTATATATGTGATTTAATTTTCTACATCACAATCTCTTATTCAGTAGTTTAATTAAACTAGACTTGTTTATGTGATATGGTTTTTTATATCACAATCTCTCATCAAAATGCTTATTATAAGTATATAAATTTTATTTAAAAAAATATTTATAATTCAAGAATTATTCGTAAGTCATAAATTAAAGTTAATTTTGAGAATTATTAATTAATGTCTAACTCTTATACATATCAACAAGGAAATACATAACAAAACTCTTATATATAGTGAAATAAAGGCTAAAAGCAATGAATTTAGAATACTAAACACAATAATAGAGAACAAGACAAAACAAGAGAGAAATAATGAATAGAATTCAATTGATGCGTTTTTCAATTGTTACAAGATAGGTCTATTTATAGGTGAATTGGAGAATAATCTCCATAATAAAATAACAATAACATAAATTATTTCCATAATGGAATAACAATAAATAAGGTATAGAATATTATAAAAAAGGAAGTGGTGTTAAGCCCATATATTTATAACAAAATATTTATATATATATCTGTATATATAACTCAAATAACTAATTCCTAAAATAAAAATGTTTACAAATTTTAAAATATATTGAAATTGTGTCCAAATAAATCTAAACCTAATAACTTCTAGACTTCCGAACATATCATGTTTTCCTATTGATGATAGGAATACCCGATCGTATGTATATATAACTTCTTGTGAAAAAAGCCTTCTTGTACAAAATTTCACATTCAAGAAGAAGATGAATAAAGAGTTAGTAGTGGAAAGCAATATTGGTCATGGTGGTTGGGATGATATTTTGGAGGACATCATGGAGAGGTTGAATTTAGCCGACTGCATTCGGGCCAGCAACGTCTGCAAGTCTTGGAGATCAGTTGCCCTTCATCGAAAGAACAAAATCAAACATTGAACAAAATCAAAACAGCTCAGCTTCCGTGGCTGGTGCTGTCTCATGATGATCAACCACCATGTCTCAGAAGTTTGCGGTTCTTCGACTTGTTATTAGGCAGTTTTTACAATGTCAATTTCCCTAGGACTCTACTCGAATGCAGGTACGTTGGTTCTTCCAAAGGTTGGCTTGTAATCGTCAAAGGTTGGTACATTAACCCAAAGCTCATCCTCTTCAATCCCGTTTCAGGTGTCCAACTTCCACTTCCTCCGGTCGATGATTTTTTGTCCATCGTTAAAATCGAAGTATCTTGTGCGGATGCTCCGAATGCTACCCTTGTAGCAGCAATCTTTAAGAATCAAAATACGTTTGCAATATGTAGACCAAAAGATAAGAGTTGGAGCATCTTTGAAGATATAGATGATCATCAAATACATTCTTGTCACGATATTTTGTTTTATAAACGAACGTTGCATGCATTGATATACTATGAAGATGAAGTGGACGTAAATGGTGCATTTGCTCCAACGCATAGCATGAGGGTTGGAGCTGATGATGATGAAGAGGTTGTTGTTAAACTAATCCCTCTTAATGTTAGTTTAAGGATTTCTTCTTGGACTCTGAATCCACCAGCGAATTTGGTTCCTATTGATGAATCCGAAGAGTTTTGGATTTTGAAGGATGCAGCTCTCCGTTCGTTTTTGGTGGAATCCAATGGTGAATTATTGATTCTTCTTCAAATATTGGATGTTGTAGAAGGTACAATTGATCTTATGGCGCGGTCAATTATGAAGTTAAGAATAACTGTAGTCATGTTGATGGTGATGGTGTCAATGACAGCTGTGATCATACCAAAGAAATGAAGTTGGCAGCTGAATGGGTGCTGATGATTACGATGATGTTGGTAGCCTGCTTAACGACATCGATGATGCACTACATCTATGAAAAATATGCAGATATTGATGACCACATCGATAATGTTCCTGATAACGAGGACGACGAAGATAATGATCAAGATGAGGAAGACAATAACGATATTAATGACCACAATGATGAAGACGATGATGATGATGAGAATCATGATAATGGGAATCACTATCAGGATGAGGATGATGATTATGGCGATGAGGATTTCAGATATTGCCAGACAAGTAAATTTGAAGTGTTCAAGATTGACGACCTCAGTGGCCACAACATGAGCGTTACAAGACTTAACAATTTGGGTGATCGTACATTATTTGTGTCACTGTCAGGGTCAATGTCAGTGCAAGTCTCAAAATTCAATGAATTGAAGAGTAACTGCATTTTCTTTGCGGAGGAGAAACGAGAAGACACTTATCAAAGCGTATTTCGCGATTCTGGCATTTTTCACTTGAAAGATGAGAAGATTGAACGATGCTTTCCAAATATGAATCATATGAGTTGGTTTTCACCCAACTTATAGAGTTCATTGATTTATTTTATATATAGATAGTACTTTGATATATTCCTTGTCCAGGAATGTAAATTTTCAATTAATTATTTCCAACTTTAATGTAATAATTATACATCCTTAATTATATCCATATGCACTAATTGTAGTTGAGTATTTTAACAAACATAATCATAGATTAATTGCTTTTACAATGAAATTCTAGTTTACTTAAAAGCCAGCGCTTCAAATTTAACGTGGGTTAATTTCCAATTAACCAAGACCCATAGCCACTTTTTAAATTAATTAAGTTCTTAAAATCTTACAAACATTGAACAAGTATAGGATCTATTAAGACATATTGAGATTAAATATTGAACAAGTGTTTAGAAATCTATTCTCGGAAATAAGATTTATCTACTGCTACAAATAACAGAAAAAAATACCCCCAGATGTTGATGATTGCACACGGTGAAAATTGAACATCCCACTAATGTGGTGGAAGGTGGGGTGCACAATACTTTAACTAAGAGAGGGTGATTTTTTTTTTTTTTTTTTAATAAGTATAACTACCGGTCACAAACAACTGGGGCCTGTAGATATTGACTCTTACGGATTAACCCGGGTTATAACATTTATTAAACTATACTTTCTATTGTAATAGGAAGAGAGGAACCCCAAATTGAGTGAGAAAAACTACCTCAATCTAGAGTCATTTCTGTGTAATTTGCCCTCTTTTTTATATGGCTACACCGCGATTAGCCATTCTTAATGACCCGTGCTCGAACTTGCGACGCTTTGTTTAACAAAGCTATGCAGGTGCGCTTTGCCCATTGAGCCAAGCGATTTCTGAGTATTATAAGAGAGGGTGAATGTTATAATAACTCAATTTTAATCAGATTTGATAACTGTTATAAAATTTCATTTAAATGATATTTTAAAGTAAATTCCGAGTTGAGTTAGGATCGGACCGACCTGGATCCATTTGGCTCAACTCGGAATTTACTTTAAAATATCATTTAAATGAAATTTTATAACAGTTACCAAATCTTGTTAAAATTGAGTGATTATAACATTCACCCTCTATTATACTTAGAAATCGCTTGGCTCAGTGGGGCAAAACACACCTGCATAGCTTTGTTAAACAAAGTGTCGCAAGTTCGAGCGCGGGTCATTAAGAATGGCTAATCACGGTGTAGCCCATATAAAAAAGAGGGCAAATTACACAGAAATGACTCTAGATTGAGGTAGTTTTCCCCACTCAATTTGGGGTTCCTCTCTTCCTATTACAATAGAAAGTATAGTTTAATAAATGTTAAAGTCCGGGTTAATCCGTAAGAGTTAATATCTACAGAGCCCAGTTGTTTGTAACCGGTAGTTATACTTATTAAAAAAAAAAAATTCACCCTCTCTTAGTTAAACTATTGTGCACCCCACCTTCCACCACATTAGTGGGATGTTCAAGTTTCACCGTGTGAAATCATCAACATCTGGGGGTATTTTTTTCTGTTATTTGTAACAGTAGATAAATCTTATTTATGAGAATAGATTTCTAAAACACTTGTTCAATATTTAATCTCAATATGTCTTAATAGACCCTATACTTGTTCAATGTTTGTAAGATTTTAAAAACTTAATTAATTTAAAAAGTGGCTATAGGTCTTGGTTAATTGGAAACCCACGTTAAATTTGAAGCGCTGGCTTTTAAGTAAACTAGAATTTCATTGTAAAAGCAATTAATCTATGATTATGTTTGTTAAAATACTCAACTACAATTAGTGCATATGGATATAATTAAGGATGTATAATTATTACATTAAAGTTGGAAATAATTAATTGAAAATTTACATTCCTGGACAAGGAATATATCAAAGTACTATCTATATATAAAATAAATCAATGAACTCTATAAGTTGGGTGAAAACCAACTCATATGATTCATATTTGGAAAGCATCGTTCAATCTTCTCATCTTTCAAGTGAAAAATGCCAGAATCGCGAAATACGCTTTGATAAGTGTCTTCTCGTTTCTCCTCCGCAAAGAAAATGCAGTTACTCTTCAACTCATTGAATTTTGAGACTTGCACTGACATTGACCCTGACAGTGACACAAATAATGTACGATCACCCAAATTGTTTAGTCTTGTAACGCTCATGTTGTGGCCACTGAGGTCGTCAATCTTGAACACTTCAAATTTACTTGTCTGGCAATATCTGAAATCCTCATCGCCATAATCATCATCCTCATCCTGATAGTGATTCCCATTATCATGATTCTCATCATCATCATCGTCTTCATCATTGTGGTCATTAATATCGTTATTGTCTTCCTCATCTTGATCATTATCTTCGTCGTCCTCGTTATCAGGAACATTATCGATGTGGTCATCAATATCTGCATATTTTTCATAGATGTAGTGCATCATCGATGTCGTTAAGCAGGCTACCAACATCATCGTAATCATCAGCACCCATTCAGCTGCCAACTTCATTTCTTTTGGTATGATCACAGCTGTCATTGACACCATCACCATCAACATGACTACAGTTATTCTTAACTTCATAATTGACCGCGCCATAAGATCAATTGTACCTTCTACAACATCCAATATTTGAAGAAGAATCAATAATTCACCATTGGATTCCACCAAAAACGAACGGAGAGCTGCATCCTTCAAAATCCAAAACTCTTCGGATTCATCAATAGGAACCAAATTCGCTGGTGGATTCAGAGTCCAAGAAGAAATCCTTAAACTAACATTAAGAGGGATTAGTTTAACAACAACCTCTTCATCATCATCAGCTCCAACCCTCATGCTATGCGTTGGAGCAAATACACCATTTACGTCCACTTCATCTTCATAGTATATCAATGCATGCAACTTTCGTTTATAAAACAAAATATCGTGACAAGAATGTATTTGATGATCATCTATATCTTCAAAGATGCTCCAACTCTTATCTTTTGGTCTACATATTGCAAACGTCTTTTGATTCTTAAAGATTGCTGCTACAAGGGTAGCATTCGGAGCATCCGCACAAGATACTTCGATTTTTACGATGGACAAAAAACCATCGACTGGAGGAAGTGGAAGTTCGACACCTGAAACGGGATTGAAGAGGATGAGCTTGGGGTTAATGTACCAACCTTTGACGATTACAAGCCAACCTTTGGAAGAACCAACGCACCTGCATTCGAGTAGAGTCCTAGGGAAATTGACATTGTAAAAACTGCCTAATAACAAGTCGAAAAACCGCAAACTTCTGAGACATGGTGGTTGATCATCATGAGACAGCACCAGCCACGGAAGCTGAGCTGTTTTGATTTTGTTCTTTCGATGAAGGGCAACTGATCTCCAAGACTTGCAGACGTTGCTGGCCCGAATGCAGTCGGCTAAATTCAACCTCTCCATGATGTCCTCCAAAATATCATCCCAACCACCATGACCAATATTGCTTTCCACTACTAACTCTTTATTCATCTTCTTCTTGAATGTGAAATTTTGTACAAGAAGGCTTTTTTCACAAGAAGTTATATATACATACGATCGGGTATTCCTATCATCAATAGGAAAACATGATATGTTCGGAAGTCTAGAAGTTATTAGGTTTAGATTTATTTGGACACAATTTCAATATATATTAAAATTTGGAAACATTTTTATTTTAGGAATTAGTTATTTGAGTTATATATATATAAATATTTTGTTATAAATATATGGGCTTAACACCACTTCCTTTTTTATAATATTCTATATCTTATTTATTGTTATTCCATTATGGAAATAATTTATTTTATTGTTATTTATTAGGGAGATTATTCTCCTAATTTACCTATAAATAGACCTATCTTGTAACAATTGAAAAACGCATCAATTGAATTCTATTCATTATTTCTCTCTTGTTTTGTCTTGTTCTCTATTATTGTGTTTAGTGTTCTAAATTCATTGCTTTTAGCCTTTATTTCACTATATAAAAGAGTTTTGTTATGTGTTTCCTTGTTGATATGTATAAGAGTTAGACATTAATTAATAATTCTCAAAATTAACTTTAATTTATGACTTACGAATAATTCTTGAATTATAAATATTTTTTTAAATAAAATTTATATACTTATAATAAGCATTTTGATGAGAGATTGTGATATAAAAAACCATATCACATAAACAAGTCTAGTTTAATTAAACTACTGAATAAGAGATTGTGATGTAGAAAATTAAATCACATATATAAACAAGTCTAGATTAATTGAACTAATGAATGTTTGATCGATGCTGCCATATAATGACATTGTTGTTGTCGCATCTCTATCATAATGATAATTGAGACAATTGTTGTGACTTACTGAGACGATTATCAAGATTCCTGAGAGACTTCATCCAGACAACCAAAAGGACTGATTGAATAGAACATTGAGATATAATATCGTCATGGTATTGTTGAGACTCATTACGAATCAATCAAAAAAAGGTCATCACGACTCCATCAAGAAGATTTCGAGACAACCTCAAGACTTCATCTAGACGACCACCAAGAGTGAGCAATAATTGTTCGCCATCGGTGAATTTTTCAATGACCAGTCAACCTACGATTTCGGATATCAGAGACTAACAAGCTTTTGAAAACTTGAAAAAGACCACGGACGTGTTGATCTTAATTACTAGACAAAACGACGTTGGTCTTTCGTATTGTTAATTGAGCCTAAATGGACCCATTTTTAACAAAGTTAAAACTCTGTCCATAATTAACAAAATCAATAGGTAAACACTCCAAACAACATACAAACACGGATTATATACAACATAATAGGCCACAAATATTTTAACCTATTACCTAATATTTTGACATGAATATAGTATTTTTTCTTGGAAAAAAAGAAGAAGAGTGGCGATGCTTCCACCCCTCAAAAATGGTTTGTACACCCCTTTTGTTTATACATCCAATAAAAAATTTAAAATTTTTCTAATTTGTTTTTAAACCCCACTTAATATCAATATTATATTACCCTTTTCTCCTAATTTTATTGTATATATTTTTGTTAATAGACCCCTTTAAGTCAACCACAAACAAGCTATAATATTTGTGTGTAAATTATTTTGGTGTCACTTGTTATAAAATTTTTATGTTACCATTTAAATTTTTTCTAACACCCTCGTTGTACAAGAAACGAAACCTATACTAAACAAATAATATAATACAAATTCATTAAACCCATTAACTTTTTTTTGTTTTCAAATTAGAGATTTGTGTATAAAATAATATCTATTTTATTATAAAAATGTTGATGTAGTAATTGAATGTTTGGTGATATTTTTGATGATTAAATTAGCATTATATCAATGATTGGAGACTTTTCAATTTGTTTGATAAAGTTACAAAGACAAAAATTAGAATTGAAATAGTAAAAAAATTTTATGATATAAATGATATTTTAATTAATAATTGATGGATTTACTTATAATATCTTTACTTTTTAATAATTTTAATAAAGGATAATATTGTATACTTAAAAAAATGCTAATTCAGGGGGTACAAACAAATTTTGAGGTACGGAAATATCGCCCCTGGAATAAGAATGCATAAAACTCAAAGCGAGGCTACAATCTGCATTGATTAACTAGGACAGCCAATCAGGAAACGGGTCAGACCAATAATCTGAAGAACATCTGCCAACAAGCCCACTTTGCAATGGAGTGAGTAACCTTATTACAAGCCCACAGACAAAAGAAATTGAGGCTTTCCAAGCCCAATGCGATACCCAGATGATTTGCAACAATATATTCTTTAGGCTAAAAAATTTTGATGCTTACATAAACTGGGCTAGAGAAGTTGTATGCATTGCTCTGGCAGATGGAAAGCAATATATAACCAACATGTCAAACTGGCCTATCTGTGATGTTGATCGTTAACGATAATCAAGTATTATGCATAATATCCCAACCACCGTCTCTGTGATTAATGATGACATGGTATTACTTCGAATTAGCACAACATAAGTTAGATACCACTAAATGGTGTTGTCTTATTCTTGTGAATAATTGTAACACCTCAAATCCAATATCAAGGAAATAGGATGTTACTGTCAAACTAGATCTAAAAAAAAAACAAACTCCAACTAGAAATTTATTCCAAACTTTGAAAGTAATCAACATAATTATCCAAACATAACCTCCAAAAGAAAAATCCTAAAATTAATTGTTAAAACAAAATATGTCCTTGATAAATTCTTAATTCTTATAAAATCCAAAACTAAATACAATGAATCACGTTAACTATATCCAAGGCTTCACGAGTGGGTGAACTCCAAGATCAAGACACCTAACGTCCACAAGTTATTCCTACTCTGCAAAATGGTGGAGACGAGGGGGTGAGCCGTCAACTCGGTAAATAAATTCATGCATGATATTAGTATCGGTATAATTACTTTTATAAGTCAGTTATAAAACTTCAATACATAGGAACATATTTCAACACCCATAATCAAAATCGAAAATATAATCAATGTTTATTTTAGCAGAAGACACCAAGTAGCATAAGACAATAATCAGAACAAAATATCATATTAAAACATATAACCATATAGAGTAAATAAAAAGTATGTTCATGTCTTATAGTGTTACAAATACCCATGTGACGCGGTCAGAAACAGAATGTCACAATTACCCGTGTGATGCGATCAGAAACAAAATGTCACAATTACCCGTGTAACACGGTCAAAATAACAGAATATCATAATTACCCGTGTGACTCGGTTAGAATAACAGAATGTGTGCACACAAGAATCCAGCTGGACCAATATCAGAACAATAACTATAGACAATGAGCCAAAATAATTTTTCATGATCTTATTTAAAAGATATATTTTCAAAACACACGGCAAAATATTTAATAACTGTAAATCAATTTTAAGAAACAATAGTTTTTAGACTCAATATATAATCTTTTGCAAAGTTTTAAATTTATACTAAAATCATAGGTTTTTTTTTTAAATCGGATGACAATATAAATTTTAGAAGTAAAAAAATAATTTGAAAACTATTGCAAAAATATTTTATTGCTATATAAATAACTTAAAATCATGTTTATAATTTATGTTAAACATAAATATAGATTTCAGAATATTCAAAAGTTCATAAACCAACGTACATACATCATGAATAAATTTACTTACCTCGAATAAGCCAAAATTCACAAAATAGACTCAACGATCGGACGAACCTATACAATTACAGAATGAATATAATTACAGTCTCACCACCAAAGTAATTTTGTTTAGACGAATTTAACCTTATTATAATGAATCAGAAATCTTATCCTTTTTGCTTTAAATTTTCAGTCTTGACACTATCGCGTAAACATTTTTTTAATTGACTCTCTAGATCTCCAATCAACCTAAAATTCACATGGACATTCTAGACACATTAATTAACCTCCGGTAAAAATTTCAAATTAATCCATGACTGCTAGCATGGGTCAAAATTTACTCATTTCAATCGTTTGAAAACTATTCAGAAAAATTTATTTTGACCACAGCGCACTCTAAGAATTTTAATAAATTCTATAGTCATTTAAAAATCATGAAATTTTATATGCTAACAGAAGACATCTTAATCTATTTAAATATTAAATTTTGTAATTTTCTGGGCAGTACAACTAACCTAAATAATTTCTCAAAATCGAGTGATTTGTTTTTCTCCAAACCAAACATTCCAGCTGCCCTAAATTTCAAAAATTAAATATGTAATCAATACATACTTTCATCCCTCTTCTACATAATCTAAATCAATCTCCTAACACCAGTCATGCATAATTTCTTAAATCAAAACTCTCTTGATTCATTAAAAAAAAAAACTGTATATCATCCTAAAAAACAAAATCTATAATCTATAAGATACAATATACATCTTGTATAATTTTATATAAAGAAGAGACTTACCCAAAACCTTCTTGATCCTTGAAACTCAAGAATGAGTTGACTAATTTTGCTAGAGAAGAAAAATATATTATATATTTATTCTTTTCTACTCTAAATAGTAACCCTATATATAATATATAAAACTGATAGTAATAGGAATTTTAGTCTCTATACAAATTCTATTTAAACTAAAAATCTGCTGATATATATATATATATATATATATTTCTTTTATTAAAACAATATCTTTTCTTAATTAATATCCTTTTCTTTCTAAACTAACCAAAAGAATAAAACTTCATAATTATTTAATTATTATTTTTTTCTAAAAGAATATTGCATTATAATGCTGATATATTTTTCTTTTATTAAAACAATATCTTTTTCTTAATCAAATTTCCTTTTCTTTTTAAGCTTCCCCCCTAAAAAAAAAAAACTCTATCATTAGGCAAATTATTATTTCCTTCTCTACAAATTCTGAAATCTTAATCAAACAAATAATTAATTATGGATATATAAAATAGGGTAATTACAATAATGAATATAGATACCACCACACACCACTGGCTTCTGCATAACACAAAACCAAAATCTCTTATAACTAATAGTTTCAAGCTTGTTTAGAGTGTCAGAAAAGGATCTCGGGTCTTACTTCATCACAAAAGCTAGCTCATGAATGTAGGTTTATCATCACCTTATAAATCAATATAAATTCACTTCTTCAACCTATGTGAATCTATTTAACACAAAGCACCTATATCTGTGGACAGATTATACAATTTTGATATGTGTGTGTAACATAATTTCACATTGGCGGTTTCCATTTTGTAAATAAAAAAGTAACATTCTCTCTTTCTTTGTCATGAGTTATGGACTCTATGAATTATGCTGGAATTTTCTATTACCGAATTGAGGAAAAACTGTAATAGTACACATGAACTAGATTGTCATTTTATTTTACTTCTTTTAGTTTGCTTGATGAGTTTCCAATTATGTTTTTTGAAACAATCCGAATGTATAGTATTTTAACCATTCTCTGGCAGTTAGTGTAAGTTAATAAATTGAATAAGTACTATTCCTGACAAAAAGAGCACATGGCCTTACACATTGTACTATATTATATTCAACAATTTCTTCTTGTTGGATATGTTTTGATTTGTATGCTGTCTGTGTACATAATTTTGTCCACAAAGCTTTGATCTTGCTGACAGAATTTCTGATTTCGTATATTCAACTAATTAGCTGTTGGCATTTCTGACTTTTGTTTGCTGCACATCGTTATTATTGATGTGTGATACTTACAACCAGGAATCGTAAACAATGTAAAGGTACTGTATTCTTGTATTATAATGAATTCCAACAGGAAAGTTGCACAACCATCCAAAATTAATGCACTTCTTGGGTTCCAACACTTTGGTCTTGATCGAGAATATTAGTACTAGAAAACAAGGTATCTACATTTTGTCTGTTTATATCATTTGATCAATGAAAATACTTCTTATTCCCCCAGTGCCAACATTGATTTTAGAGTAACTAACCAGATCAGATACTGTTACATTGAAAATCACAAACAACGGAAAGTTACAGGGAATGTACTTCATATGAGTACAACGAATTTTCATTGGTTTTACACAACCAGTATAACACTTCAAAAAATCTTCATTCTATAATCATGATCAACTCAAAAGGCTTGTTGAGTTAGCCAGCGAGTGCATGGTCAGAGAATCTGGTTAACAAGAAATAGTAATGGCCAAAACTCAGCGTCAGTTTCCAATAAAGGCCATTTTGTTGTTTACACCAATGATAAAACACGGTTCGCAATTCCTTTGAAGTATCTCAGCAGAAACGTCTTCAGAGAGCTCTTAAGAATGTCCGAGGAGGAGTTTGGCCTTCCAACTAATGGACCGATCGTATTGCCTTGTAATAGTACCTTCTTGACATATGTTCTGTCATTGTTTAGAAGAGGGATATCAGAGGACTTTTAGAAGTCTCTGCTAAGTTCCCTCGCAACTTGCGATTTCTCAGCGTCATTGCTTGGTCAAGGACCTAGCCACCAACAAAAACTTATTTATAGCCATTGAAGGAATCTTTATAAGCTGCACTTGCCATAATTGGTATATAAAAATTACAATAATATTGATATAGCATATATTTTTCTTTTTTTACTTGTTTTGATAAATGTAGTATATATTTTTCAGTTTTTTAAATATTGAATGAAATCTTTACTTCCTTGATTTCTGTCTCCAATTGAATGGTTGAATTTTACTTGTAGATATGATCACATGCAAATGAAAAACTACTTTTCAAGATCTTAATGCATTACAGAACTTTGAAAACCAATATCAAAACTCTCACAGAATTGTTAAGTTCCTACATATTACAAAGCTGATCCTATCACCCTTTGAAATGTACACAACAGTCAGCAAAGAGCTAAAAGTTACTTGTTGAATCTGGTCAGGAAATGGGATGCTGTTGCCTGCTATTCAACTATGTCAAGATCAAGACAAATTAAATTACTTAGATTAAGATGATTTCTTGTGCAAGGCTATAACAAATGAAGTGTACCTTCCAGCCTTCCTGTGATATATATAACAAACCAATTTCGCATTCCAAACAGGACTGCTCAAAGTTAAAGAGAAGATATCTCAAGCATGATAAGCTCCAAGAAACCCTTCAAGATGGCATGGAATAGGCAAAATTCTGCTTTCATCAAAAGGACAGGAAAGCAAGTCAGTGATAGTTGTAGTCATCATCATTGTTCACTGCTTGCTCAAAATGGTCATTTTGCTGTCTATACTTGTAATCGAAAACTTTTCTGGATTCCCTTGGTGTATCTGAATAAGAATATTTAAGAGAGTTGCTAAAATTGTATGAAGAGGAGTTTGGATTACAGATAGACGGACCTATCACATTGCCATGAGATGCATCCTTGATGGAGTACATAGTGTTGTTGATCGAACGTTGTGCTGCTAAGGATCTAGAAAAAGATATGCTGATCATATCAGTGGCTACCAGTTGATACTATCATGGGTCCATTTCCACAACCAAAAGCAAACAAACCAGCCAGTAGATTTTCGGTTATTGAATTAACTAGACTTATTTGTAAATGATCAACATATTTTAAGTGCAAGATGTCATCACTCTTCTGAGTTTGTCAAGATTGTAATGTATATAATACACATGCTTGTTTTTTATACCATCACTCAGTTGCTTTTAGATGGCACATGTAGGGCAAAAGCACATGGGCTCATGGCCAAAATGAAATTACAAAAAAGTTAGAATACATTGAAATATATTGTTTTGGTTTTTCATTTCATATGAGCCCAAAAACATTAAATGCATGTTGAGACAACTTTTGTAATTTAACTCATCTCTAAAATTTAGACCAATTGGCAGGAAGAGATTAGAATGGTGTCTGCATTGGTCCACCTTGTGATGATTTTAGACATAACAGACTATGTCAACCACTCGAATAGCCATTTCAACATAAAATCACATGGTTTGCTTCCCAAAAGTCCCTGTACAAAGGAAGCAACATTGAAGGGACTGTCTCTAGCTTGATGTCTACATAACCAATCCATTTCCATAGTCTTCTACCAAGCAAAACCATTGCATTTCTGTGTTCTTGATATCCAATAGTCTTCACTGTCACAAATTCACTCTCTGAAAACAAAAAACCAACAATGATCAGTCCAAAGAAACTAATCAAATGGCAAAGAAGTGGCAGAAACTGGCTGCCAGTAGGCGAAAAAGAATCTCATTACCAGGAAGTACAGGAATTGTCTATGCAGAGAGTTGCAGCACATCAGAGAAAATTGAGAAGGGTCATTTTGTTGTATACTCATGATCAGAGGCGATTTGTGATTCCCTAGAAATATCTTGAGAACAACATCGTCAAACAGCTTTTTCAAGTAGCAGAAGATGAGTTTGGTATGCCAAGTAGTGGGCCTATTACTTTGCCTTGTGATGCACTCCTCATGGAGTATGTAATCTATTTGATCCAAAGGGGTGCTGCAAAAGATGTGGAGAAAGCATTGCTCATCTCCTTAGCGAGTAGTCAATGTTTATCATCTTCATATCTCCATCATGAGCAAAGCAATCAACAATTAATTTATGGCTACTAGAGTCATACTTGTATTTACGACGCAATGTAGTTAAATTTTTTATACATTAGTATAAACTCCCTAAAAGTTCCACCAATTTTTTTGTTTCCCATGAGAAAATTAATCTACATAGTCTTTACAGAATGATGAATTCTTGTTATATATTGTCTGTACCAAAAATGTAACAAGGACAATTAATTTCTCAGGATTCTTTACATCTCCAACCAAGTTTGTGAATTGTTATAATTTATTATTGATACATAGTTGAGTTAATGAAATATTTGTCTTCACATGGAAAAAATTCTATACCTCATAGGTTTTGCTTTGTTAACACTCTCATTTGCATCCTTCTTGTTCACGTAGTTTTAATAACTCATCTCACAAAACAACAAAGCTATTGATGTCACCTTCTCTGGTTGGATTTTGGCAATTAGTACATTGCATCATGCCACATTGTTAAAATGCACACTAAATTTTTGAACGGTTCGTTTGGCGTATTTGGCAAGGCAAAAGGATTGAGAAAACTACCCAAATTCACTAACCGTCATATAGATGATCACAATAAAAAATACTCACATTGTAAAATTGAAAAGAATCTTTGTGAAAAGCAAGAACTGATTCGAATGTCTTAACGGAAATAGACTTGTTGAGTTTGTATAAATTCAAACTGTTTAAGCACTATCTTGATAGAATAAAAACAAATGCCTAACTAACAAGGGAAATTGACATATCCTGAAGTTCTGATTTCTAACGAAACCACAACATCACAAGTCCTGCCCTCTTCTTGCTTTGATGATCACATTACCAGACATCACCAATATATATAGACTAAGCTCCTATTGCCTTCTGCATTAAAAAACGATCTTACAAAAAATTTTCTTCTCTAAAGTTTCCTACAAAAATCTTCATTCTTTAAACCATGATCATCTCCAAAAGGCTAAATGAATTAGCCAGGAAGTGGCGTAAAGAGGATGCAATGAAGCACCAGAGAATCTCATCAACAAGAAATGGCGACGGCAAGAACTTATAATCAGTTGCTAATAAAGGCCACTTTGTTGTATACACCACAGATAAAGCAAGGTTCATAATACCCTTGAAGTATCTGAGCAAAAGTATCTTCAGAGAGCTGTTAAGAGTATCCGAAGAGGAGTTTGGGATCCCAATCAATGGACCAATCATAATGCCTTGTAATAGTACTTTCCTGAATTATGTTCTTACATTGGTAAGAGGAGGCATATCTGAGGATCTCGAGAAGGTCTGTGCTAAATTCCCTGGCAACACTCCATTTCTCAGCATCTTCAGTTAGTCAAGGACTGAACCATCAACAAATACTTATTTGTAGTCATTGAAGAAATCATGATACGCTACGCTTTTCCGTACTTGCTCATATACGAATCATAGTTTTAATGTAGTATCCTTCAGTTCTGTAACTATTATATGAAAAATTTTATTCCATAATTTCTGTCTCCAAATGAATGGTTGATGTAATTAAGCCTCAAAGACACATGCAAAGAAAATCAATACAAAATTCACGACATTTGCAGAACTCTTCATCCATACCAAAGCTATAAACGCCACCGTCTGAATCCCACAGAATTGTTATAAATGCTAAATGAATAACATAATTTATAAACATATTTGATTGCTTATCAACAGTCAATTACAAAAGTGATCTTAGCATACTATTGTATTCTTTTTTTCTTTTTCTTTTTTTGTTTTTATATATATTACACGGACATATTACAGGTATATATTGTAGATTCAATAGAACAAATGCTTAAATATGTCATGAAAATCTTACTAACATAGTAACAAGAAGTGTCTTACAAGAGCTCCTCTTTGGTGTTGGCAGGCCTTGTAAGACACTTCTTATTGTTATGTTAATGAGATACTTATGACATGTTTAAGCATTGTTCTATTGAATTTACAGGGTTTCAGAGTTAGGTAAGCTCTATCTAAGTTGTATGACCCAAGCTTAGTTATATGGGTGCAAGTTTGTTGAGTGAGCACGCTGCACGTGAGGGACGGTGGTTAGATAGTTTCACATTGTTAATAAAGTGAATTATATTAGGTGTATAAGATAAAGTTAAACCTCCATTCATGAGTTAGCTTCTGTGGTAGAGTTGAACCAATACCCTTTTCTGACACCTATAAACCTATCGGGCTCTCTTTGACAGTTATATAAAAATAAAATTTTGATACATGGATAAACGGTCACAAAGGGACAGATTAGTTTACTAGAAAAATTTTTTATGTGCAGTAATCTTGAGCCATTTAATTAAATAAGTACTTGATCTTTCCAGTCAGATTCCAAGCATATTCATGGGAATGTAATACAATTTTCTCCTACTTTAATACTTTAATATCTTATATAATTGTACTTGTAGTTTTTTTCAAGGGGAGTCAGTCTTGTTGGTGCAACTTTGATGGATCTAAATCATGAAAATTGCTGATTCAGTAGTCGTTTTCGGTCAGGAAATAGTAGTTCTGTTGCCGGCCTTTGACATTGGTAAACATTTTCTGGGTGATATAACCAAATAAGCGCCATCAACTTCTTTGTTTATATTTCTTTTTATTATTTGCACCTTTCCAGCCTTTTTTTGTTACGTAATCATGAACCCACTTTTTGTTTTCATTACAAATAGCATAGAGGACAGCTCTAATCGTACAAAAGACAAAGACATCCTTTTCTTCATCAACCAGTTTTCTCCCTCCAATTAATGTATCCATTCAGCATGATTAGTTCCGAGAAACTCTTCAAGAAAATAAGAAATTGGAAAAAATTCTCCTTTCTTTT
>JAIZFV010000334.1:0-29591 GCA_021234005.1 Nephelium lappaceum
ATTAAGTTTTAATTAGGAGGCTGAGTCATTAAAAAGCCCAATATGGGTGTATTTAGGAAAGAGTCAAAGTCAAAGTTAAAAAGTCAAAGAGTCAAAGTCAATTAAAAATAGGGTTTTATTTGGTTTCCAATAAGGTTTAGGATTGTATGCCTCTATAAGGTTTATTAAACCTAACTTTTCAATCAGTTGTCAATTAAATAACAGATTTAACTTTTCTCCATTGTTCTCTTATGAACTTTGAAAATTGCATCAAGATTTGTTCTCAATTTATCAACCTTGACTTATCTCCCACATTCTCATCTCTTTCTTAGGAGTGGCATCGTTATATCTTTGGTTCTTGATTCGCTAATCAACGGGTCAAAGATTTCTTTAAATCTGAATTATCTTTCTTGGGTTTGTGTTTCAATTTGATTGTGGGTGTCATATCGATATATACGGGGTTCGCATCAGTTGGTATCAAAGCTTTGGTTAATTAATTCAGGTTTGATTTATCAATTTAATTTCTTATTTTTCTGATTCTCTTTTGTTTGCCGCAAAATCAATTTCTTTCTCATTCTTGATTTTTGCGCATCATCATTATCATTGATCAATATTCCTTTTTTTTTTTTTTTTTTTTTTTCTGTTCTTTTGTTCTGGTAGTGCGTGTCATCATCCATCCTTCACATTCCTGATTGTGCCCACAATAACATCAGCTGCATCAAACATTAATCACTATTATTTTTTTTTTCTTTGATCTTGCAATTTGCTTACTTCGCAAACAGTAACCATCACTTTCTTTTCTTTGTGAGCAATTTGCTCTTGCATCCATCACAAGATTCTCTCGTTTATTGAAGGCCACAAATCAAACCAAAGACAAACTGTTCTGCTTGTGTTCTTTGACATCAATTAATGTGATGCGAACCCCGTATATAACGATACGACACCCATAATCAAATTGAAACATAACCCCAAGAAAGATTAAAACAGGTTTATAACGAAAACTTTGACCCATTGATTATGTCATTCAAGAACCAAAATTATAAAGAATTTTGACCTATTGAATATATGATAATCAACAACTAAAATTATAACAAGAATGATATTGACGCCACTCTCAAGACATAGATGAGAAGGTGGGAGATAAGTCATGGTTTCGATTGCCATAAGCATAGCTTGATAAGATCACATATTCAACAATGAACAAAAGAGAAACAAATCTCTCAAACTTTATTTCATCATAAGCCACTGCTTAAAATTTAGGTTTAATAATCCTTAAATAGGCATACAATCCTAAACCTTATTGGAAACTAAATAAAATCCTATTTTTAATTGACTATGACTCTAACTTTGACTCTGACTCTGACTTTGACTTTGACTTTTTCTCAACACACTCATATTGGGCTCTTTATTAACTCAGCCTCCTAATTAAAAAGCCTAATTAATTAAACTAAATTAAAACAATCCTATCATACAAATTAAGCCCAAATTAATTAAAACCCAATTAATTTCAGTTTGCTTTCAATTGTCTTTAATTAACGTTCAAAGCCTTCAAGATTAAGCACGATCGCCTTTAATTGCCTCGTTGTCCAATTGTATCTTTGTCTTCCATGGTTGATATCTTGGTTTCCATCATAATGTTTGTTTGGTCTTTTGTTTTTGGCATCACAAACTGAAATCATATATATATATATATTCTATCAATCTGCACATTCTTGAAATTGCATTATAAAGTTTCTTGAATTCTTGAATTTCAAGAATTTCAAGATTCATATCTATATTGTGTTTGGGTTCCAATCTACAATTTATATTAAATTTAGTTTGTGTACATTCTAGTTTGAGTCAAAAAAAAAAAAAAAAAGAAAAAAAAAAAACAGTACCAGAAAAAAAAATCCCAGAAAAAAAAATGTGTCAAAAAAGTTTGAACATCATAAATTGTTTGGATTGAAGTGAGTTGATATTGATTCTCCTTAATTGCAATTCGAGTCTTTTACGGTTTTCTAATCTCACTTGAAAATCACTTTGCTTTCTGTTCATTGTCATTCTTGTGTTAATTGTTGATTCTTATTTCTTTCGAATTCCTTGTGTGCATTCTTTTCTTTGTTGAGATTTGTTAGGGGTGATTATTTCAAGGGTGACCTTGTTGTGATCAATTAGTTCTATAAAGAACTTGGTGAGAAAAGTTTGAGTGTGGACAGGGAGTGTTAAGTTAAATCAAGAGTGCCGAGTGATAAACACGTGAGGACTAGAGTGAAACACATGAGGGAGTGTTGTGAATTATTTTCTTTACTAACATTATTTTCAGGTGTCAAACATGTCTTTAGACAAAAGTAAAGAAGTGGAAGGAGGAGAAAATATAGATGTATCGTTCATGCTCAAGGAAAAAAAAATGTGTCAAAAAAGTTTGAACATCATAAATTGTTTGGATTGAAGTGAGTTGATATTGATTCTCCTTAATTGCAATTCGAGTCTTTTACGGTTTTCTAATCTCACTTGAAAATCAGTTTGCTTTCTGTTCATTGTCATTCTTGTGTTAATTGTTGATTCTTATTTCTTTCGAATTCCTTGTGTGCATTCTTTTCTTTGTTGAGATTTGTTAGGGGTGATTATTTCAAGGGTGACCTTGTTGTGATCAATTAGTTCTATAAAGAACTTGGTGAGAAAAGTTTGAGTGTGGACAGGGAGTGTTAAGTTAAATCAAGAGTGCCGAGTGATAAACACGTGAGGACTAGAGTGAAACACATGAGGGTGTGTTGTGAATTATTTTCTTTACTAACATTATTTTCAGGTGTCAAACATGTCTTTAGACAAAAGTAAAGAAGTGGAAGGAGGAGAAAATATAGATGTATCGTTCATGCTCAAGGAAAAAAAAAATGTGTCAAAAAAGTTTGAACATCATAAATTGTTTGGATTGAAGTGAGTTGATATTGATTCTCCTTAATTGCAATTCGAGTCTTTTACGGTTTTCTAATCTCACTTGAAAATCAGTTTGCTTTCTGTTCATTGTCATTCTTGTGTTAATTGTTGATTCTTATTTCTTTCGAATTCCTTGTGTGCATTCTTTTCTTTGTTGAGATTTGTTAGGGGTGATTATTTCAAGGGTGACCTTGTTGTGATCAATTAGTTCTATAAAGAACTTGGTGAGAAAAGTTTGAGTGTGGACAGGGAGTGTTAAGTTAAATCAAGAGTGCCAAGTGATAAACACGTGAGGACTAGAGTGAAACACATGAGGGAGTGTTGTGAATTATTTTCTTTACTAACATTATTTTCAGGTGTCAAACATGTCTTTAGACAAAAGTAAAGAAGTGGAAGGCGGAGAAAATATAGATCTATTGTTCATGCTCAAGGCAATGCAACAACAATTTGAGAGGATGAACATGGTGTTTATGGATTTTAGGGATCGAATGGATAGGTAAGATGCTGCCATAGCTAGATTGCATAAAGATCCACAAAGGATAACTCCGGAAGTACATGGTGTCAATGATGAATTAGAGGCTGATTTACATGGGGAAGAGTTAGAAGGAGATGACATTTCTACTAATGCTAATAGGGGCAGAATTAGAGGTGGTAGAGGTGGTCGTAGAGGTAACGGAGATAATAGGTACTATGGAGATGTGAATGAGAGAGGAAGATAGGATGATAGACCCGATAGACTAGATAAGGATCTTAGTAGCATTAAGATGAAGATACCCTTTTTTCATGGGAAAGTTGATCCTGATGTGTATCTAGAGGGGAGAAGCGAGTAGAGTTGGTCTTTGAGTGTCATAACTTTTTCGAGGAGAAAAAGGTGAAGTTAGCTGCAGCCGAGTTTGTAGATTATGTCGTGGTTTGGTGGGGACAATTAGTGCAAGATAGGAGGAGAAATGAGGAACGTCTTATAAACACTTGGGGTGAGATGAAAACTATTATGAGGAAGCGGTTTGTTCCTAGGTCATACTTTAGGAAACTTTACCTGGGCTTGCAAAGCCTTACCCAAGGTTCTAAGAGTGTGGAAGACTATTACAAGGAGAGGGAGATAGCCATGGTTAGAGCCAATATTGAGGAAGATAGGGAGGCTACTATGGCACGATTTCTGCAAGGATTGAATAAAGACATTGCCAACATTGTTGAGTTACAACATTTTGTGGAGCTTGAAGACTTGGTCCATATAGCTATGAAAGTGGAGAAACAACTCAAAAGGAAGGGTTCAATGTCACAATATGGCAGAAATTCGGGTTCCACATCCACTTGGAAGTCGAATTGGAGTAGAAAAGAAGATAGGTCATCACAAAAGCCTAAGGCCGAGAGTGCTAAGCCTAAGGAGGGTAGGGATAGCAGCCATGATAAAGGCAAGGTCGTGACAACACAAGGAAGGAATAGGGATAACCAATGTTTCAAGTGTTTGGGAAGAGGTCACATAGCTTCGCAATGTCCTAATAAGCGAACTATGATCCTAAGAGAGGATGGAGATATAGAGACCGACGGGGAGAGTGATGATAATGAGATGCCACCGTTGGAAGATGCTAATGATGTTGAAATTGAGTATCCCGCAGATGGAAAGTTACTAGTAGCAAGACGTGCTCTAAGTGTGCAAGTGAAGGAAGATGATGAGGTGCAACGTGATAATATTTTCCATACTAGATGCCATATCAAGGATAGGGTTTGTAGTATGATCATTGATGGAGGTAGCTGTACCAACGTTACTAGTACCGAATTAATAGAGAAATTGAGTTTACCTACTTCAAAACATCCTAAACCATATAAGTTACAGTGGTTGAATGATTGTGGAGAAGTTAAGGTGACAAAACAGGTGCTAGTATCCTTTGCTATTGGTAGGTACAAGGATAAGGTGTTATGTGATGTTATACCTATGCATGCGGGACACTTGCTTTTGTGTCGTCCATGGCAATATGATAGGAGAGTAATACATGATGGGTTTAAGAATAGATATTCTTTTACCATGAATGGGCGAACAATCACTCTTATACCATTAACACCTAGACATGTGTATGAAGATCAAGTGAGGATAAGAGAGAGTGAGCAAAAGAAAGAGAGCGAGGGAAGAAGAGAGGCTGAGAGTTCAAACACTAGTGAGGTCGAGAGAAAGAGAGTTGAGTGTGAGAGAAAGAGTGACAAAACACTTGAGTGTAAACGAGAGAATGAGAGGAAGAAAAGTGAGAAAAAGAAAATGAGTGTCTATGCCAAAAGGAGCGATGTGAGAGTTACTTTTCTAGCCAAACAGCAAATGTTTGTACTTTTGTACAAAGATGCTTATTTTTCTAGCTCTGACCTTAATTCGTCTTTACCTAGTGTTGTTACAACTCTTTTGCAGGATTTCAAGGATGTATTCCCTGAGGACATACCAGATGGATTGCCACCAAAGAGGGGAATAGAACATCAAATTGACTTCATACCCGGAGCTTCAATTCCAAATCGACCAGCATATAGAAGTAATCCCGACGAGACAAAGAAGCTTCAAAGGCAGGTTGAAGAGTTGATGAAAAAGGGGCATGTGAGGGAGAGCATGAGTCCATGTGCCGTACCAGTATTACTTGTGCCTAAGAAGGATGGGACTTGGCGTATGTGCATCGATTGCAGAGCTGTCAACAAAATTACAGTTAAGTATCAACATCTCATACCTAGATTAGATGACATGTTGGATGAATTGCATGGATCTTGTGTGTTTTCTAAGATTGATCTTAAAAGTGGATATCATCAAATTAGAATGAAAAAAAGAGATGAATGGAAAACTGCATTTAAAACGAAACATGGTTTGTATGAGTGGTTAGTCATGTCTTTTGGTTTAACTAATACACCGAGTACTTTCATGAGATTAATGAATTATGTTTTGCGTTCTTTCATTGGAAAATTTGTTGTGGTCTACTTTGATGATATATTAGTGTACAGCAAGAGCATAGATGAACATGTTAGGCATTTGCATTGTGTGCTTGGTATGTTAAGAAAAGAAAAGTTGTATGCTAATTTGAAAAAGTTTTCCTTTTACACTGATAAGATTGTATTTTCGGGCTATATTGTTAGGGCAGAAGGGATAGAAGTAGATGAGGAGAAGGTTAAGGCTATTAGGGAGTGGCCTAGACCTAGGAATGTTAATGAAGTGCGTAGCTTTCATGGGTTGGCTAGTTTTTATAGGAGATTTGTTAAAGACTTTAGCACCATAGCTGCACCATTAACTGAGGTTGTGAAAAAGAGTGTGGGTTTTAAACGGGAAAGTGAGCAACAACATGCATTTGATTTGATTAAGGATAGATTATGTTCTGCACCATTGCTTGCATTACCTAATTTCTCTAAGACATTTGAGATTGAGTGTGATGCATCGGGAATAGGTATAGGGGCTGTTCTTATGCAAGATAGGCATCATATAGCTTGTTTTAGTGAGAAATTGAATGGAGCATCGTTGAATTATCCTACTTATGACAAAGAGTTGTATGCTTTAGTTAGGGCCTTAGAAAATTGGCAATATTATTTGTGGCCTAAGGAGTTTATAATCCATACTGACCATCAATCTTTGAAGCATTTGAAAGGACAAGGTAAGTTGAGTCGAAGGCATGCTAAGTAGGTAGAGTTCATAGAAACATTTCCTTATGTAATCAAGTATAAACAAGGAAAGGAAAATGTTGTAGCTGATGCATTATCTAGCAAGTATACTTTGATTTCTACTTTGAATGCAAGATTGTTAGGGTTTGAGCATATTAAAGACTTGTATGTGAATGATCCTGATTTTGCGTCTGTGTATGTTGCTTGTGAGAAAGGTGCATTTGGTAAATTTTATAGACATAAGGAGTATTTGTTTAGGAAGAGTAGATTATGTATTCCTCAAGGGTCTATAAGAGAGTTATTAGTTAGAGAAGCATATGAGGGAGGTTTAATGGGACATTTTGGTGTTAGAAAGACTTTAGATGTGTTAGATGAGCATTTCTTTTGGCCACACATGAAGAGAGATGTTGAGCGAATGTGTGAGAAGTGCATAACATGTAGAAAGTCTAAGTCTAAAATTTTACCTCATGGTCTGTATACACCTTTGTCCATACCTAGTGAACCTTGGATTGATATTTCAATGGATTTTGTATTAGGTTTACCTAAGTCCAAAAAGGGTCGAGATTCGGTATTTGTTATGGTTGACATGTTTTCAAAGATGGCTCATTTCATACCATGTCACAAAACCGATGACGCCACACATGTTGCTGACTTATTCTTCAAGGAGATTGTTCGACTTCATGGAGTGCCAAAGAGCATTGTTTCAGATCGAGATACAAAGTTTTTAAGCCATTTTTGGAGGACTTTGTGGGGGAAGCTAGGAACAAAGTTATTGTTTTCTACTGCTTGTCATCCGCAAACTGCTGGACAAACAGAGGTGGTTAACAGAACTTTGGGTACTTTGTTGCATTCCATTATCCAAAAGAATTTGAAGAATTGGGAAGATTGCTTGCCACATGTCAAGTTTGCTTACAACAGGAGTGTGCATTCAACTACTGGTTGTTCACCATTCGAATTTGTGTATGGGTTCAATCCACTTACTCCTTTGGATTTGATACCTTTACCTATGGAGGAAAGAGCTAATTTGGATGGTAAGAAGAAAGCTGAAGTTGTTAAGCAATTGCACGAGAGAGTTCGGCAACATATTGAGAGGCGAATCAAGCAATATGCTACTCAAGCTAACAAGGGGCGAAATAGAATTGTGTTCGAACCAGGAGATTGGGTTTGGGTGCATATGCGCAAAGAGAGGTTTCCTATTCAACGGAAATCAAAGTTGCAGCCGCGTGGAGATGGTCCATTCCAAGTGCTTGAACGTATCAATGACAATGCGTACAAAATAGACTTGCCAGGTGAGTATAATGTTAGTGCTACTTTTAATGTTTCTGATCTTTCTCCTTTTGATTTTGATATAGGTTCCGATTTGAGGACAAATCATTTTGAGGAGAGGGGGAATGATGGAAACCAAAGAAGCAAGCCTATGGATCCTTTGAGCATCAATGGAGGACCTATGACGAGGGCTCGAGCTAAAAGGATTAAGGAAGCTTTAAATGGGCTCGTTCAAGATATTTGGATCAAGAGTCTTGCACAACATGACTTGGACAGCTTGGAGGCAACATCAAGACTTCAATATATTATTCAAGTTCAAGAACAAGTCCAAGAACATCAATTTTGAAGAAATCTTGAGGCTTAAGTGTCGATTATAATGCAATTGAGCTGTGATTTATTTAATTGATTTACATTGGGCCTAATTTGTATTATGGGATTGTTTTTAATTAGTTTAATTTATTAAGTTTTAATTAGGAGGCTGAGTCATTAAAAAGCCCAATATGGGTGTGTTTAGGAAAGAGTCAAAGTCAAAGTCAAAAAGTCAAAGAGTCAAAGTCAATTAAAAATAGGGTTTTATTTGGTTTCCAATAAAGTTTAGGATTGTATGCCTATATAAGGCTTATTAAATCTAACTTTTCAATCAGCTGTCAATTGAATAACAGATTTAACTTTTCTCCATTGTTCTCTTGTGAACTTTGAGAATTGCATCAAGATTTGTTCTTGATTTATCAACCTTGACTTATCTCCCACATTCTCATTTTTTTCTTGGGAGTGGCATCGTTATATCTTTGGTTCTTGATTCTCTAATCAACGGGTCAAAGATTTCTTTAAATCTGAATTATCTTTCTTGGGGTTGTGTTTCAATTTGATTATGGGTGTCGTATCGTTATATACGGGGTTCGCATCACGTGTCGCATGGTACGAGGGGCGTATAGGTCCCTTAAAACTCACACGGGCGTGTGTGGTGCGTTTAGGGCCTAAATATGGTGTGCTTGGCCCTGGAAAAAAATGCCAAGCCCCTGTGAGCGCAAGGGGTGTGCCGCATGGTATAAAGGGCGTACAGGACCCCTGAACCTCACACAGGCATCTAGGGTGAGTTTAGGTCCCAAATATTGTGTGGTCGGCCCTCGAAAAGAATGCCAAGCCGTTGTGAGGGCACGGGTCATGCCACATGGTGTGAGGGGCGTACAGGACCCCTAAATATCACACGGGTGTGTCTGGTGCATTTGGGCCCCAAATATGGTGTTCTCGGCCCTGTGAATGAATGCCAAGCCGCTGTGAGTGCACGGGGTGATGGAAACCAAGGAAGCAAGCTTATGGATCCTTTGAGCATCAATGGAGGACCTATGATGAGAGCTCAAGCTAAAAGGATGAAGAAAGCTTTGAATGGGCTCGTTCAAGATATTTGGGCCAAGAGTCTTGCACAACATGACTTGGACAGCTTGGAGAGAACATCAAGGCTTCAACATATTATTCTAGTTCAAGAACAAGTCCAAGAACATCAATCTTAAAGAAATCTTGAGGCTTGGGTGTCAATTACAATGCAATTGGACTGTTATTTATTTGTTTAATGTAAATTGGGCCTAATTTGTATTATGAGATTGTTTTAAATTACTTTAATTCATTAGGCTTTTAATTAGGAGACTGAGTCATTTATTTTTAAGTTAAAAGCCCAATATGGGTGTGTTTAGGAAATAGTCAAAGTTAAAGTTAAAGAGTCAAAGTCAAAGTCAATTAAAAATAGAGTTTTATTTAGTTTCCAATAAGGTTTAAGATTGTATGCCTATATAAGGCTTATTAAACCTAAATTTTCAATCAGTTGTCAATTGAATAAAAGATTTAACTTTTCTCCATTGTTCTTTTGTGAACTTTAAGAATTGCATCAAGATTTGTTCTTGATTTATCACCCTTGACTTATCTCCCACATTCTCATCTCTTTCTTGGGAGTGACGTCGTTATATCTTTGGTTCTTGATTTGCTAATCAACGGGTCAAAGATTTTCTTGAAATCTGAATTATCTTTTTTGGGATTGTGTTTCAATTTGCTTGTGGTTGTCATATCAATATATACGAGGTTTGCATCACAGGGTGTGCCGCATTGTGCGAGGGGCGTACGAGACCCCTAAACCTCACACTAGCATCTATGGTGCATTTAGGCCCCAGATATTGTGTGCCCGGCCCTCGGAAAGAATGCCAAGCCGCTTTGAGTGCACGAGGTGTGACGCATGGTGCGACGGGCGTACAGGACCTCTAAACCTCACATAGGCGTGTGTTGTGCATTTAGCCTGCAGATATGGACTGCTCAGCCCTCAGAAAGAATGCCAAACCGCTATGAGGGCACGAGTCATACCGTATGATACGAGGGTCGTGCAGGACACCTAAACATCACACGGGCATTTGTGGTGCGTTTAACTGCCAGATATGGCGTGCTTAGCCCTGAGAAAGGTTGCCAAGCCGCTTTAAGCGCACGGGGCGTGCCGCATGGTGCGAGCGGCGTGCAGAAACCTTAAGCCTCACACGGGCATCTATGATGCGTGTAGGCAACAGATATGGTATGCTTGGCTCTCGAAATGAGTGCTAAGTCATTGTGAGTGTACGGGGCATGCCATATGGTGCAAGGGGCGTACAGGACCCCTAAACCTTAGACAGGCATGTGTTGATGGAAACCAAGATAACAATTATGGAGGCCAATGAGACAATTGGACAACGAGGCAATTGGACTTAATTTTGAAGGCTTTTGGACGCTAATTAAATGCAATTGGACTTTATCAAGGCTTCAAAATATTATTCAAGTTCAAGAACAAGTCCAAGAACATTAATCTTGAGGAAATCTTAAGGCATGGGTGTCAATTATAATGCAATTAGGCTGTTATTTATTTAATTGATTTACATTGGGCCTAATTTGTATTATAGGATTGTTTTAAATTTGTTTAATTTATTATGTTTTTAATTATAGGGCTGAGTTATTTATTTAAATTAAAAGCCTAATATGAGTGTGTTTAGGAAAAGTCAAAGTCAAAGTCAGAGTCAAAGTTAGAGTCCTAGTCAATTAAAAATAGGATTTTATTTAGTTTCCAATAAGGTTTAGGATTGTATACCTATATTAGGCCCAATTTACATTAAACAATTAAATAACAAACCAATTGCATTATAATTGACACCCAAGCCTTAAGATTTCTTCAAGATTGATGTTCTTAGACTTGTTCTCAGGCAATTGGACGTAATATTGAAGGCTTTGGGACGTTAATTGAATGCAATTGGACTTTATTAGGCTTCACAATATTATTCAAGTTCGAGAACAAGTCTAAGAACATCAATCTTGAAGAAATCTTGAGGCTTAGGATGCAATTGGTTTGTAATTTAATTATTTAATGTAAATTGAGCCTAATTCAATCTTGAAGAAATCTTGAGGCTTGGGTGTCAATTATAATGCAATTGGTCTGTTATTTAATTGTTTAATGTAAATTGGGCCTAATTTGTATTATAGGATTGTTTTAAATTTGTTTAATTTACTAGGCTATTCATCAATTAGGGTTTCTTGAATTCTTGAATTTCAAGATTCATATCAATACTTTGTTTGTGGTTTAAATCTGCAATGATTTAAAAAGAAAAGGAAAAGTTTGAGCATGGAAAGGAAGTCTTGAGGGATAAACTCTTGAAATTCAAGAATTCAAGAAACTCTAATTGATGAATCAAGAAACACCAAGAAGCAAATATATATTGATACTAAGGGCTGGATGTTGGTGTGCAAATTGCAAGAAAACAAAAATTGAAGGTTGATGTTTGTGATGCGTGCAGCAATTCAAGGAACAAAACAAAGAAGAACAGTGTATATATATATTCTAAACAAACACGTTTAGAATCCAAGAGCAAAAGACAAAAAAAAAAAAAAAAAAATCTCTCAATTACTTTATTCCATCAACAACTCATCGAAAATTTAGGTTTAATAAGCTTTATATAGACATACAATCCTAAACCTTATTGGAAACTAAATAAAATCCTATTTTTAATTGACTATGACTCTAACTTTGACTCTGACTTTGACTTTGACTTTGACTAATGACTTATCTCTCACATTCTCATCTATGTCTTGGGAGTGGCATCAATATCATTCTTGTTATAATTTTGGTTCTTGATTATTATATATTCAATGGGTCAAAATTCTTTATAATTTTGGCTCTTGAATGACATAATCAATGGGTCAAAGTTCTCCTCGAAAATTTAGTTTTAATAAGCCTTATATAGGCATACAATCCTAAACCTTATTGAAAACTAAATAAAATCCTATTTTTAATTGACTATGACTCTAACTTTTACTCTGACTTTGACTTTGACTTTGACTTTACCTTTTCCTAAACATACCCATGTTGGGCTTTTAATTTAAAAATAAATGACTCACCCCTATAATTAAAAGCCTAATAAATTAAACAAATTTAAAACAATCCTATAATACAAATTAGGCTCAATTTACATTAAACAATTGGGAGTGACGTCAATATCATTCTTGTTATAATTTTGGTTCTTGATTATTATATATTCAATAGGTCAAAATTAATGCAATTGGACTTTATCAAGGCTTCAAAATATTATTCAAGTTCAAGAACAAGTCCAAGAACATTAATCTTGAGGAAATCTTAAGGCATGGGTGTCAATTATAATGCAATTGGGCTGTTATTTATTTAATTGATTTACATTGGACCTAATTTGTATTATAGGATTGTTTTAAATTTGTTTAATTTATTAGGTTTTTAATTATAGGGCTGAGTCATTTATTTAAATTAAAAGCCCAATATGGGTGTGTTTAGAAAAAGTCAAAGTCAAAGTCAGAGTCAAAGTTAGAGTCCTAGTCAATTAAAAATAGGATTTTATTTAGTTTCCAATAAGGTTTAGGATTGTATGCCTATATAAGGCTTATGAAACCTAAATTTTTAAGGAGTTGTTGATTATGGAATAAAGTAATTGAGAGATTTGTTTCTCTTTTGTTCATCGTTGAACATGTGATCTTATCAAGCTATGCTTGTGGCGATCGAAACCATGACTTATCTCCCACCTTCTCATCTATGTCTTGGGAGTGGCGTCAATATCATTCTTGTGATAATTTTGGTTCTTGATTATCATATATTCAATGGGTCAAAATTCTTTATAATTTTGGTTCTTGAATGACATGATCAACGAGTCAAAGTTTTTGTTATAAACCTGTTTTAATCTTTCTTGGGGTTATGTTTCAATTTGATTGTGGTTGTCGTATCTTTATATACGGGGTTCGCATCATGTGTGGTGCATTTAGGCATTAGATATGGGGTGCTCGGCCTACAGAAAAAATGCGAAGCTGATATGAGAGCAAAGGAAGTGCCGCTTGGTGCCAAGGGAGCATAGGACCTCCAAACCTCACACGGGCGTCTGTGGTGCGTTTAGGCACCAAATATTTTGTGCTCAGCCCTCGAAAAACATGCCAAGCCACTGTGAGCGCAAGGGGCATCCCGCATGGTGTGAGGGGCCTACAGGACCCTTAAACTTCACCGAACGTTTGTGGTGCGTTTAGGCCCTAGATATTGTGCGCTCGGCCCTCAAAAAGAATGACAAGCAATTGTGAGCACACGGGGGCGCTTTGTACGGTGCGAGGGGAGCACATGACCTCTAAACCTCACACGGGCATGTGTGATGCGTTTAGGCCCCAGATATGGTGTGCTCGGCCTTGGGAAAGAATGCCAAGCTGCCATGAGCGCACGGGGCATCCAGTATGGTGCGAGTGGCGTATAAGACCCCTAAACCTCACACGGGCATTTGTGATGCGTTTAGGCCACGGATATGGTGTGCTCGGCCCTCAGAAACAATGTTGAGCCGCTGTGAGCGCATAGGGAGTGTCACATGGTGCGAGGGACATACAGGACCCCTAAATCTCACACAGGCGTATGTGTGGTGTATTTAGACCCCAAATGTGGTGTGTTCGGCCCTAAGAAAGAATGTCAAGTCACTATGAGCGCACGAGGCGTGCCGCATGGTGCGAGGGGCATATAGGATCCCAAAATCTCACATGGGTGTCTATGGTGCGTTTAGGCCCTAGATATTGTGTGCTTGGCCCTCGGAAAGAATGCCAAGCAACTGTAAGAGTACGGGCGCGCCGCATGGTGCGAGAGGCATATAAGACCCTTACACCTCACATTGGCGTGTGTGGTGCATTTAGGCCCCAGATATGGTGTGATTGGCCCTGGGAAAGAATGCCAAGCTGTTGTGAGGGCAAGGGGCATGCCACATGATACGAGGGGCGTACGGGACCCCGAAACCTCACACAGGTGTGTGTCATGCGTTTAGGCCTCAGATATGGTGTGCTCGACCCTCGAAAAGAATGCGAAGCCATTGCCAGCGTACAGGCGTGGTTAGAGTTATAAGTGAGTGTGTCGCCCCTACTTTATGGGATATGATCTCGCACTACGGTTAGCGATGTAGAATTCTGCACGTAGTTACTGAGAAGTCTCAGAGAATTGGTTGCGGTGGATGTAAGATACATTGCCTTGTGACCTACCACACTTGCGGCCTTACCTAAGTCACCATGTGGTCAAGAGATTAGGGTTACGAATGGTGCTTTTATAAAGTTCAGTTATCTTTAAGCATGTTTAGATTTATGCTTTATAAGTTTATTATAAGTTGTTTATATAATGTTATGCAATTGAATGAGATTTATGCTTTAAATGTCTTTTAAGAAATAGAAACTTTTATTAAAGTTTTTTAAGGAGGAAGTTTTCAGAAAGTAAAGTTAAATTTATAAACTGTTGCACTCATTGAGCTTTATAGCTCGCTCTTCAAATTGTTTTTAAAACCTCCTCAAGTACTCGTGTGGGTGCAGACCAATGAAGACTCCCTCCTCCGTATTTAAGTGGGTGCAAGTGTTGACATTTGTTTTTTTTTTTAAGAATGTAATATGCATATTTTGTGTCTTTTGCATAATGCATATGTTTGTACATCTTATATAAAAAGATTGATATCTTTTGACATGTATAAAAATGCTCCTTTTCATGCTTGAAAAAAATAGTTAGTGACTCATTCCCCTCAACCCTTGTCTTACTGAGTGGGATATACTGTACGGGTCTAAACTCGATAAATTGATGGGTACTTATAGTCTTTGAAAACTTGTTTTTCTCTAATGTTATGCCTTATAAATCTTTATACTTGGTACACAAGCACAAAAGCTTTAAATTGAAAGCTTTAAACTTGAGTCCTTGGACTCGTTTACTTTACAAATACAAGACATGCATTTAAACACAAGAACTTCCACATGCAAAAACATAAAATATAGCTTATCAATGCAAAAGCATAAAATCACTTATAAAACTCTTTGAAAGTGCATTCACTTTAAGCTTGGGCTTAACTCGGATGAGCTTCAAAAGCCCTCTTGTGATTTGGTCAGATGTTCCTCACCTACACATGATAAGAACACTTAGAATGTGCTCAATTAGACAATACAAAGGTGCACTAAGATGTACCTAACTATACTAACTCTATAAAATTCTCTCTACACTAGTAGCTTCTCCTTTCAATTTTTCTTTGATCTATGCTCCAAATTCTCAATTTCTTTGCATGAATCCTTCTTATATATACCAAGGAGTGTGCCCACATGCTTCCCATCATAATTTGAAGCTTGAAACTCAAAATGGTCGTTTTAGACCCCTCAAACCCGAATTGAATGCACAGCCCAAATCGTGCATGCTTTTGCTCCAATTCTTTCTCCCACACTCTTCTTATCTCCCAATGTGGTCACCCGTAAAATTTCGTCGAATTCCGACATCTTTTGATAGGTGTTTTGGGCCAAAAACACCACTTTACAATAACTTTTTAAGAGACTTTTTCACCCATTTCATTCTAAAACTTAACTCTTCCTTTCCTAGTGTTATACATACTCAAACATATCCATACAATTCATTTCAACCCATAAAAGAAGTGGTTGTCAATGACAACTCAATATGCCTTTCCTAGGTGCTTTACAATGCATTACAATGGAATAGCTTCCAATGCAATTCTAACATTTCTATAAGTTTGTTTGTCACTTAACCAACCTAAAATCATGCTTAAAACACTTCCATGCCATTGGTTTCTCATACCTCTCCATATGGCCTTACAATCACTAACATACTCTAGATTCATTTCCTTCAAGTTTCACATGTTGGTTCTTTTAGGCATTTTATCAAATACCTTGCCTACAATTCATTCTAATAATTTCCAATCCAAAACCAACTCAATCTCCCTCTCTAGCAAACCCTAGCTCATCAATTTTAGTAGGTTTCCATGCCACCTACACATACTTTTGAAGTCTCAAATAAATCCTATCTTAACATAGATTAAAAACCTCTCATCAAAACCAAGTTAATCATCACCAAAATAACCAACACAAACATCACTACAATAAACTCAAAAATGAACAAACTAACCTTGATTGGCTTTGGTTCTTGCTTCAAGTTTGATTTCCTAGCTTAGGGAAGCTTGACTGATGGATTAGAAGTCCAAAAATGAGTTGAAACAACTTTGATCACCCTTTTTGTCTTCTTGGCCGAACCACACACTCACACCTCTCTTTGTCTCTCGTTTCTCTCTTCTTGTTTGTGACTCACGGGTTGACTTGTGTTTGTGGCGAGAATTGCTTCAAATTTCTCTAAGTGTGGTATATAGCTTTAACAATTCCATAAATGACCATTGTATCCTTTCTTTAATTGATTTTTGCCACTTAACTTTTACTTATCCTATCTTGACCTTTAACTTATGAACTTCTTTCAATTTAATCCATAGATCATACTAACTTATGACTCCAATGACAATGACTAAAATGCCCTCTTGGAACTTGTTCTAAAATCATATTCCATGACTTTTATCAAGTTCTCTACACAATTTAAAGACTTGAATTTGGCATTAGTCACTTGTTTATTAATCTCTTTCATCTCTTTATTGAACATTTTAAAAAATTTGCTTATCTCACTCTAATACTCTCAACTTAATTTGACTACTTCTACCTATCTAGTCATGTATGCGAATGAGGGTTTACACTAGGGCTGCTCTTGACCTCATTTTTGCTCCATTCATCTCCCTAACTCGCATTTAGATCACCCGTAAAATGGTTCTGAAAAATTCCAACAAACGGGTGTCCAAACCTAGGAAAAACCTCATTTTTTTCATCACTTTTTCAATGTTATTTTCACCATTTTCATTCTAAAATCTTAACTCTCTTTTCCTTAATGTCATGCATATTTAAATATACTCATTTAATGCATGAAAACACATACATGGGGTGATATTTCATGATTTCCATTAATACCCTTCACCTAAAGCCATAAACTATAAGTTGTTTGAATTGATTCTTAATATTCTAATAAACTTATCCGAGGTTCCCTTAGCATGAATTCAATATGGAATCATGCTTACTAACATCAAATGACCTTAGTTCCATACTTCCCTCAATATGCTCTTACATGGACTATCACTTAAACAATTCATTTCATTCAATTTTTGCATTTTATTTCATTCAAGCTTTTCATCAAACACTTGATGTGCACCAAACTTCACTTAAAACCAATTCAATCAACTTAGTGTTCATTCCAAAAAAACCCCTAACACACCAAACCTAATGATTTCCATATAGTTTGTACTTAGTGTCATAAAACTCCACTTAAATCACATATAAAAACCCATATCAAAACTTAACCAAACCATTAACATACATATCATCATAACATCATTGAAACAAATTCAAAATCCATAAAACTAACCTTGGTTTGGCTTGGATTTTGTTCCAAACTTGATCTTTTAGCTTAATCTTGCTTAGATTCTTGGTTGGAAATTGAAAAGGCATGAAAACCACTTGATTTATCTCTTTGCTTGCCTTGGCCGAACACCCCTCCTTGTGTTTCTCCATCTCACGTTTCTCTTCCTCTCTTTGGCGTGAAAATGGAGTGGAAATTGGCTAAGTGATTGTATTTATATTAATCTTCTTTAAAAATGACCATTGTGTCCCTTAATTAATTAGACTTTGGCCCTTCACTCTTACTTATTCCACCTTGGCCCATGTCATGTAAACTTATCTCAATTTAATCCTTACTTCACTTTCTCTTAATCCCACTTTGACCCCAAGTAGGAAAACTTATTTCATTTTAGTCCCTTGTCATACTTACTATTCACTTAATACCATTTACAATTCATTCTGAAATAAATTCAAAGTTAATTCTATGATCACCCATTCATCAAATTGACTTTACAATACTCTAATTAGATCTCTTAGGACCCAAACCATGGCTTCGAAAAAAATTCAAACGGAGTTTAGATCAACAATATTCATAATCCTGTCCATAAAGGTGTTTTTGTCGGGTAACTTTCAAAACCTTCAGAAACTAACCAAACGGACTCATTTTTAGTCCGTTTCAGTTTTATTGGGTCCTACTAATCATTCTAATTATTTTTTATTTTCCAGGGTCCGTCTCAAAATTTCACTATTTAAGGGATACTATTCACTCAGAGACACTAATCACCCAAAAATATTACTATTCATCTGTAAATTCACTATAAATCATAAAATGAAAGTTTGGGGTCCTACAAACATGATCAAGTTACATTTTGAACACTAAATCCATACCATAGCCGAACCAATACCCAAATTTATTCCATCTCCATTTTTCTTTCATTCTTTTGATACACCTTAACTCAAATTCATGCCAAAACATCACCCAAGTATATCAAGCATCAAAAATCAATTCAAACACATATACACCCCATTCTAGCCGAAAATCATCATCATGCATTACAATTCATTCTTTTCATTTTCTTTTCATAATTCAACTTAAAATCATATGAAATCTCATGCAATTTCATCAAACATCAAAAATCAATCCAATTATATCATCAAATTCCTCTTGGCCCTACATGCATACCCATACATTTAAATCATTTTCTTTCATTTTCATAATCATCAACCACATCAAAATTCATCCCATAATCATTTAATATCTTAAAATAAAATCAATTAAATTTTATTAGAAAAGTTACATGAAACCCTAACTCTTACCTCACAAGTTTTCTTGACCAACTCTTGTTTTGAGCTTCCTTCCACTTCTAAGCTTAATTTGAGGATAATCAATCTCTATTCATTTCAAAAATTCCATCAATAACCCATCCTTTCAACACCCATCAAATTACCATCAAACTAACCATAAAAATAATTCAATTTTGTCTTACCTAATTAGCTTCACTTCTTCTTCAATGATTCTTGATGAAAGCAAGATGAAAGATTGATGAAGGCACCCTTGAGCTTGGTCTCTTCTTCTTCTTTATTTCTTCTTCCTTCTTCTTTCTTCCTTCACGGTTTCTTATCATTTTTTTTTCTTGGTTTTTGGCTTGTTTGACCTAATGTGAATGCTTCTCTTATTTTATTTCATTTTCTTTATCTTAATCGACCTACATCCTTCATTTCACGCCACTCATTTTCATTTTTTTATCATCTTTTTGGTGCAAAATTTCATTTTGCACCCTTACTTTTTGGTTGACATATTATCTTTTCAACCCTTGACCATTATTTAATCCAAAAATCACTTTTTCATGTGGCACCCATTGATTTGTTCTCCTTAATGACTCACCAATCTACTCACCATTAATATAATCAAATTTAATATGGTTCATATTTGCCAAAAAGTCCATTTTGCCCTTAATGCATTAAATTTCACATTCTTGCCTAAATAGATTCCAAAAATATTCTATGATCATTCAATCATCAAATTGACCATGTAATACTCTAATTGGGTATCTTAGCTCTTAATTCCGTGCTTTAAAAAAAAAATCAAATGGATTTAAAATCAACAATATTCACAATTCTTCCATTAAGGGTATTTTCATTCGATTGTCTCTGGAGCTCTTAAAATCTACTCAAACGGACTCATTTATGATCCGTTTTAGTTTCCTTAGACTTTATTACTTATTCCAGAACTTTTGATTTGTGGGGTCTGCTTTTCAAAAAAATACTTTTCATATGGATACTATTTATCCAAAAATACTATTCATCCAAAACACTGTTCATCAAAAAATACTATTCATTCAAAAATACTATTTATCCGAAAATACTAGTCATTCGAAAATACTTTTAATCTGAAAACATCATTCATCCAAAAATACTATTCATTCAAAAATACTATTCATTTAAAAATACTATTCATCCGAAAAATGTTATTTACCAAAGAAGCAGGGGTTTCTGGGTTCTACATGCATGGTTTCTTAAAGTTATTTTCACATATAATTAGTTTTCTAATTCATGCATTTCATGCTTATTCATGGTTGAATCTTACAGAAGCATACATCGTCGAGGTTGCCCAATGATGAGAAGGGTAGTTGCTTAGGCATCTGCTGATAGGACCCAATCCGAAACCCTCCGTACTTACATCAAGAGGATCCTGCCTGGCACTCCAACGAGATCCTCCTAAACCCTATTGATTTGGGTCAAAGAAATTCGCGGAGCGAACCCTTAAAACATTTTCATATTCCATTACTTTTAAAATACTAAAATGGGTTGTTTTATTTATTTTTTTTTTCAATTGAAAATTTAACAGCATAACAACTGTATTTTTGAGATTTCCAAAATACCTGCAAATAAAATACACTTCCAAATCTTCCAATTCCCAACCCAACTTCTTCCATAAACATACTTCAAAATTTCATTTCCATTTTCATACCATAAATGATGTCAAACAATAAACCCCAAATCTCAAGTTAAAACCCAAATTCTTTTAAATGATAAACTTAAGAAAACAACATATTCCATAACTTAAATAAAATTTTACAAAACCTGATACACCTCAAAATACATATGAGTATCAATTCTTATTTTATGAGTTATCAAAACTTATCATAAAGTACAAACAAAATGAATGGGTTTTGACTTTCATGTGGCATGCAAAATAATCACATAAAAGAAGCATTTGTTGGATCCGCGCCTACCTAGTTCAATGAAGGGAATCTTGCGCTTTGGTCAACTGCGCTTATACCTGAGGAGGTTTTTGAAATAAAACAGGAAAAGAGTGAGCTAATTGAAGCTCAATGAGTGCACATAAATGTTGAAACCATAACATTTTCTTTTTCTAAAATGCCTCCATAAAAACGTTAAAAATAGATTTCCATTTCTTAAATACTCAATTGGATATCTCGTATAATTGCATAATAACATGGATACATTTATTAATGTAGAAGATATATAAAACCTTTGATAAAAATTAATAACATGCTCATAAAATAAAGCTACATATGGAAACAAAATCTATTCGAAATATAGTCGTAACTTAAATGAAATTAAAATAGTTCATTTCTTTTTTTAAATTAGCTTTTGCATTTGAAATGCACCAATGTTATCCCTTAAACTTACAACCACAAGATAGCTAAGTAAATGCTAATCACCATGGAGTAACGTGGCGATTTAGTTAGGAACACCATCCGTGACACTTACAAAGACATCCAAACACCACTTGCAGAATTTTACATCGCAATACGTAACATAAGACAACATCCCACACACGTAATAGGGACATATAGACTTTATCCCCCCAAAGTTAGTGACGCAATCCCTCCCATAACTTTGCCATACACGTGTGGGGCGTATCGGCCGGATCTATAAAACTTACTAGGGTGGTATATAATTGGCCTTTGAAAACATATTTATACATATATTTTTTTTAACACCAAACACTTAAAATTACAAACTTCATTCTTTTCCTTTGAAAAACTATAAAACATAGTCTCAATTATCAACAAAGCTTAAACCTTTAAACTTCAATTTAACATAGAATTCATGCTTGTAAAATCATAAAAACCAACCTTTTTCATACAATCATGATATCAATATCAATGTTCATTTCAAATTCTCAAATAGCAAACATATCATAAAATGTTTAAACATTTCAAAACCACATAAATTCTTTGAAAATCATTTTAGCACTCACCTTGATTTCCAAGCTTGCCTAACGAGCTTCAATGGTCCTCTCCGGCTCCGCTAGCCTCTCATTCATCTACACATCGTATTTTCACTTAGAGTACACTAAATGGGATTTCACAAAACTTATTACACAACTTTTAACTCAATTAACTTCATTGAACTCTATTATGCCTAAAAGCTTCTTTACACGGTTTCCAGTTGACCGAAGTTTTCTAATTCCGATTTCTTCTCATGGATCTTATTTATTTTCACCTAAGAACAACCCTATCCACTCGAAATCGTCGTTCGAAGCTCGAAATGAAAAGTTGTTATTTTTGACCCCCTTTGGCCAAATGGTGTGCACAGCCCTACCTATTGTTGTGCTTCACTTCCTTCTTGCTCCACACATCTTCTTGACTTGCATTTAGATCACCCGTAAAACGGTTCTGAAAAATTTCAACTTTCGAGTATCGAAACCTAGGAAAAACCTCACTTTTTCATCCATTTTTAGGGGGCATTTTCACATTTTCCATTCTAAAACTTAATTATTCCTTTCTTAGGGCTATACACACTCAAATCTACTCATACAATTCAATCAAACACATAAAAGAATGGACATTCCATGACAACCCATAGTGCCCCTCATACATGCTTTACAATGCCTTATAATGCAAGTTGTTCCACTTCAATTCTAATATTTTCATAGGTTTGTTTGCCACTTAAACAATATTAAATCATGCTTAAAACACCTCAATTCCATTGGATTCCTATATTTCTCACTATAGCCTTACATGTCTCAACACACACTAAATCCATTTCCTTTAAGTTTTTGATGTTGGTTCTCTTTGATATTTTTTCAAACAACTTGTCTACAATTCATTTCATTCACTCCCAATTCAAAACCAATTCAATATCTCTCTTATGCCAACCCTAGCTCATCAACCTAACTTAGTTTCCATGCCATTCATACTTACTTTGAGGTCTCTAAACACTCTTCTCTTAATACAAATGAAAACTCCTATCAAAACCTAACTCAATCTCAACACAAACATCATCACAAACACCAACTTTAATCACCACAAACACTTTCAAAAGTCCTGGAACTAACCTCTTTTGACTTGTTTTCTTGCTTCTAATTTGATCTTCTTGCTTAGGATGGCTTGATTACTTGATTTGACACTTGAAAATTGATTGAAACCACTTGATCACTTCTTCTTTCTAGGCCGATACACACCCCTCACCCTCTCTTTGTGCTCACGGTTTTTGGGTTGTTTGTAGTGTTTTGTGTCTCAAATTTCCACTAAGTGTTGTTTATATACTTATAATATTTCCATAATGACCATCATGTCTCTTAAATAATTAGTTTTTGGTCCTTAACTCTTACTTATTTCATCTTGACCCCTAATCATGTGAACTTGTTTCACTTTAGTCAATACATCACATTAACTTATAAATTTCCAATGACAATGACCAATTTACCCTTATACTAACTTAGTCTACATATGGGACTCAATCAATCTCTATATTCTTATAACACTTCCATTAGTCACTTAGAGTTTCAAAAATATCACTTAGGATTCGTTATTAGGAAAACCATAAATAAACATCAAGGGCTTATGATTTCACCCCTCCTTTTAAAAATTTCGTCCTCGAAATTTAAAATTACATACCTGTTTCAAATAAGTGAAGGTATTGAGCTCTCATTTGTTCTTCATATTCCCACGTAGCTTCCTAAGACCTATGGTTCCTCTACAATACATTTACTAACGGAATTACTTTATGGTGCAACACTTGCTCTCTACGGTCTAATATCTCCACTCGTTCCTCCTCGTAGGTTAGATTCTCCTTTAGTTACACTGGTTGCTCTCTTAATATGCATGAAGGATCCGCCACATACTTACAAAGCATGGAAACATGGAAAACATCATGAATCCTAGCCAACTTTGGTGGTAATTGCAAATGATAGGCCACCTCTCCAACTCTTTCTATTATCTCGTACGACCCAATGTACCTTGGACTTAACTTCCCATGCTTCCCGAATCTTAATAAACTCTTCCATGGGGAAACGCGCAAGAAGACTCTATCACCCACTTGAAACTCTAAGTCCCTCCTATGATTGTTCGCATAGCTTTTCTGTCTGTCACTTGCTAACTTCAACCTTTCTCTTATGACTTGAATCTTTTCAGTAGTAGCTTGGACAATCTTAGAACCAATCAACTTCTTTTCACCCACCTCATCTCAACAAACAGGGGTTCTACATTTCCTACCATATAAAGCCTTATACGATGCCATATTAATGCCAGACTGGTAGTTGTTGTTGTATGCAAATTCTATCAGAGGTAGATGGGTATCCCAGCTTCTTTTGAATTCCATTACACATGCCTTTAACATATCTTCTAAGGTCTGGATAGTTCTTTCAGATTGGCCATTTGTTTGTGGGTGAAAAGCCGTAATGAAATTCAACTTAATGCCCAATGTCTTCTGTAAGCTCGGCCAGAATCTCGAAGTAAACCTTAGATCTCTATCTGACATGATGGACATTGGTACGCCATGCAATCGCACAATTTTATCTATGTGTAACTAAGCTAACTTATCCAGGGAGTAGTTGTTTCTGATTGCCAGGAAATGGGCAAACTTTGTCAATCTATCGACTATCACCCATATAGCATCATATCCACTCCGACTCCATGGAAGCCCTATCACGAAGTCCATAGTAATTCTTTCCCACTTCCATTCAAGGATGGGTAGGGGTTGCAACAAACCTGTTGGCTTCTGATGTTCAGCCTTAATCTACTGGCAGGTTAGGCATCTAGAGACAAACTCGGTTATCTCTTTCTTCATTCCTTTCCACCAATAGTGATCCTTCAGAGTTTGATACATCTTAGTGCTCCCCGGGTGCATGGCATAAACTGAAGAGTGAGCTTCTTCCATGATGTCTTTCTTCAAGTTTTCTACACTTGGTACACATAACCATCGCCCTATCATCAAAGTTCCATCATCCCTCAATGAGAAACTGCTCTGTTTCCCAGCCTCTATTTCACTCCTTGTCTTCATTAGGCAGGGATCTCTACTCTGGAGCTCTTTAATATGATCCACCAAAACAGGACGGACATGAAATATAGCTAACAATGCTCTAGAATCTGTTATCTCTAACTTAACCCCCATGGATCTCAACTCCATTAACAAGGGCAACTATTCTGCTTTCAACTAGGCTATTGAACTTGAGGGCTTTCGATTTAGTGCATCTGCCACCACGTTGGCCTTGCTTGGATGATACTCAATCGTACAGTCATAGTCTTTAATGAGTTCAATCCATCTTCTTTGCCTCATATTCAACTCTTTTTACGTAAACAAGTATTGTAGGCTCTTATGATCAGTAAAGATCCTACAAGAGACTTCATATAGGTAATGCCTCCATATTCTCAAAACAAACACAACAGCTACGAGTTTCAGGTCGTGTGTTGGATAATTCTGCTTATGTTTCTTTAACTACCTCGATGCATAAGCTATCACCTTATAATGCTGCATCAGTACACAACCTAGACCTTGTTTGGAAGCATCACAATACACTGTAAACTCATCTGTCCCTGATGGTAGCATGAGCACGGGTGCCGAGGTCAATCTCTTCTTTAATTCTTCGAAAGTACACTGGCACTCATCAGTCCACTCAAACTTATCTTCCTTCCATGTCAACTTAGTCAACAGAACTACGATCTTAGAAAACCTTTCCATGAACTTTTGATAATATTCGACTAATCCTGAAAAGCTCCTAACTTCAATCACGTTTGTGGGTGGCGGCCAGTTCACTATAGCTTCTATCTTTTGAGGGTCTACAGAGATTCCTTTTATCGAAACTACGTGGCCTAGAAATGCCACTCTATCCAACCAAAATTGGCACTTACTGAACTTAGCATAAAACTGATGTTCTTTCAAAATCTGCAACACAATCCTCAAGTGCTCAATGTGCTCCTCTCAGCTACCTGAATATATCAAGATGTCATCAATGAACGCCATTATGAACTTATCCAAATAGGGTTTAATTACACTATTCATTAGATCCATAAAGGTGGCTAAGGCATTCGCCAGTTCGAACAACATCACCAAAAACTCATAATGCCTATAGCGAGTCCGGAAAGCTATCTTAGGAACATTTTCCTTACGAATCTTTAACTGGTAGTATCCAGACCTCAAATCAATCTTAGAAAATACCTTAGCGCCCTGAAGCTGATCAAACAAGTCATCTATCCTTGGAAGTGGGTACTGGTTCCTTATGGTCACCCTATTGAGCTCTCTGTAGTCTATACATAGCATGAGACTTCCATCATTCTTCCTTGCAAACAATAAAACAGCTCCCCAAGGCAACATGCTTGGCTTAATAAAACCCTTATCTATCAGTTCCTCCATCTAGACCTTCAATTCCTTCAATTTTGATGAGGCCATCCTGTATGGGGCTATAGAGATAGGCATTGTAGCCAGAGCAAACTCTATTTTAAACTCTATCTCCATATCTGGAGGTAGCCTTGGAAGGTCATCAAAAAACACATCTAGGAACTCCCTAACCATTGGAATCTCTTCCAACTTCACCTTATCATTCTCTGGTCCCACTACATAAGCCAAGTATCCCTGGCACGCCTTCCTAAGCATCTTACTGGCCATTATTGCATTTATCATACTATTGGGGAGCATTTTTCTTATATCATAAATGATGGAAACCAAGATAGCAATCATGGAAGACAAAGATACAATTGGACAACGAGGCAATTAAAGACAATTGGGCTGAATCTTGAAGACTTTGAACACTAATTGAAGACAACTTAAGTCAAACTGAAGTTAATTGGGTTTTAATTAATTTGGGCTTAATTTGTATTATGAGATTGTTTTAAATTAGTTTAATTTATTAGGCTTTTAATTATAGAGCTGAGTCATTTATTTAAATTAAAAGCCCAATATGGGTATGTTTAGAAAGAGTCAAAGTCAAAGTCAAAGTTAGAGTCACAGTCAATTAAAAATAGAGTTTTATTTAGTTTCCAATAAGGTTTAGGATTGTATGCCTATATAAGGCTTATTAAACCTAAATTTTGAAAGAAGTTGTTGATGGAATAAAATAATTAAGAGACTTGTTTCTCTTTTGTTCATTGTTGAACATGTGATCTTATCAAGCTATGCTTGTGGCGATCGAAACCATGACTTATTTCCCACCTTCTCATCTATGTCTTGGGAGTGGCGTCAATATCATTCTCATTATAATTTTGGTTCTTGATTATCATATATTCAATCGGTCAAAATTCTTTATAATTTTGGTTCTTGAATGACATAATCGATGGGTCAAAGTTTTCGTTATAAACCTGTTTTAATCTTTCTTGGGGTTGTGTTTCAATTTGTTTATGGGTGTCGTATCGATATATACGGGGTTCGCATCAGTTGGTATCAGAGCTTCGATTAATTAATTCAGGTTTGATCTACCAATTTATCTTATTATTTTCTGATTTTTTTTTTAATTGTCGCATCAGTTGGTATCAGAGCTTTGAGTATTAATCAGGTTTGATCTATCCATTTATTTTATTCGTTTCTATTTTAATTTTAATTTTTTCAATCGCATATTGATTCGCACCAACAATATATTGTTTGAATTTGCAACATACTGGTCCATCAATATATCACTGGACAAATCAAGTTTGAAGTTTTTTTTTTTTTGGTCAGATTTATCGATCATCATCAAGTCACATTGTTACCTGCACATTGTTTCTTGTCTTCAAGTGTCTATTGTTTTGTGAGTTTCTTTTGCTTACATTATTTTATTGCCGCACCACACTCTTGATCAACATCGCCATCAATTCTTTATAATTTGTTTTCTTGTTTGAGTCATTCGTTTGCTTAATCAACCTTCTGAATTCATCTTATTGTCGTACCATCCTTTTCTTGATTAATATGACCATTCTTGATTCATTACATCTTCTTTTGTGTTCTTGATTTTTTTGGCTGTACTACATCAATTCTTTAGGGATTGAAATTTAATCTTGAATTGCATCAATCTTGGCCGAATCTTTACTTGAATTATATCAATCTTGAATCCAATTGATTAGGATTCTTGGTTGAATTATTCTTAGGGCAAACGAACACCTAGATTTTCTTGATTTCTTGCTGCATATATTTTGCTTCATAATTCTTACTTGATTTGCAAGATTCGCATGGTTTAGGGTTTCTTGAGTGATAAACACATGAGTGAGTGGAGTAAAACACGTGAGGGAGTGCGTGAGGTTTTTTCTAACATTCCTTTCAAGTTTCGATCAAGTCCCTTGGACAACATTACAGATTTCACGATTTGAGGACAAATCGTTTTGAGGAAAGCGGGAATGATGGAAACCAAGATAGCAATCATGAAAGACAAAGATACAATTGGACAACGAGGCAATTAAAGACAATTGGGCTGAATCTTGAAGACTTTGAACACTAATTGCAGACAACTTAAGTCAAACTGAAGTTAATTGGGTTTTAATTAATTTGGGCTTAATTTGTATTATGAGATTGTTTTAAATTAGTTTAATTTATTAGGCTTTAATTATAGAGCTGAGTCATTTATTTAAATTAAAAGCCCAATATGGGTATGTTTAGAAAGAGTCAAAGTCAAAGTCAAAGTTAGAGTCATAGTCAATTAAAAATAGAGTTTTATTTAGTTTCCAATAAGGTTTAGGATTGTATGCCTATATAAGGCTTATTAAACCTAAATTTTGGAAGAAGTTGTTGATGGAATAAAATAATTAAGAGACTTGTTTCTCTTTTGTTCATTGTTGAACATGTGATCTTATCAAGCTATGCTTGTGGCGATCGAAACCATGACTTATCTCCCACCTTCTCATCTATGTCTTGGGAGTGGCGTTAATATCATTCTCATTATAATTTTGGTTCTTGATTATCATATATTCAATGGGTCAAAATTCTTTATAATTTTGGTTCTTGAATGACATAATCGATGGGTCAAAGTTTTCGTTGTAAACCTGTTTTAATCTTTCTTGGGGGTTGTGTTTCAATTTGTTTATGGGTGTCGTATCGATATATACGGGGTTCGCATCAGTTGGTATCAGAGCTTCGATTATTAATTCAGGTTTGATCTACCAATTTATCTTATTATTTTCTGATTTTTTTTTTTAATTATCGCATCAGTTGGTATCAGAGCTTTGAGTATTAATCAGGTTTGATCTATCCATTTATTTATTCGTTTCTATTTTAATTTTAATTTTTTCAATCGCATATTGATTCGCACCAACAATATATTGTTTGAATTTGCAACATACTGGTCCATCAATATATCACTGGACAAATCAAGTTTGAAGTTTTTTATTTTTGGTCAGATTTATCGATCATCATCAAGTCACATTGTTACCTGCACATTGTTTCTTGTCTTCAAGTGTCTATTGTTTTGTGAGTTTCTTTTGCTTACATTATTTTATTGCCGCACCACACTCTTGATCAACATCGCCATCAATTCTTTATAATTTGTTTTCTTGTTTGAGTCATTCGTTTGCTTAATCAACCTTCTGAATTCATCCTATTGTCGTACCATCCTTTTTCTTGATTAATATGACCATTCTTGATTCATTACATCTTCTTTTGTGTTCTTGATTTTTTTGGCTATACTACATCAATTCTTTAGGGATTGAAATTTAATCTTGAATTGCATCAATCTTGGCCGAATCTTTACTTGAATTATATCAATCTTGAATCCAATTGATTAGGATTCTTGGTTGAATTATTCTTAGGGCAAACGAACACCTAGATTTTCTTGATTTCTTGCTGCATATATTTGCTTCATAATTCTTACTTGATTTGCAAGATTCGCATGGTTTAGGGTTTCTTGAGTGATAAACACATGAGTGAGTGGAGTAAAACAC
>JAIZFV010000335.1:0-23955 GCA_021234005.1 Nephelium lappaceum
TCGAGTCAGGGGAAGTCCAGATACCACCACTAAGCTGTCCACCACCATTATCACCGGTCGGAAATAGAGAAAGATGGAGAGGGGTACCAACCGGAGATAGAGAGAAGAAGAAAAAGAGAGGAAAGGAGGGAGAGAGTTATAAGAAAAAAGATATTTATATATTTATATTTATTTTTTATTTTTAAATAAAAATATCTCATTTTATAATTTTATATTAATATTATTTATTTTATTTTTTATATTTGAATTAATATTATTTGAATGAATTATTCATTGCTTTCCCCTTTTTATCCCTGGAGTTAAACGGTCAACCTTGTCAATCTAACGGATTTTGTGACTGTCAGGGATATTAAGGTCTTTTTATGCGCCTTTAGGAGAAATTTGGATATTTTTATTAGAAGAAATTGCACACCAACCCCCCCTCCCCCCCCCCCGAGGTTTGGCTAAAAACACTCAAAAACACATTTATCATTTTATTACATCAAACCCCCATGTTGGAAGTCAACTTTAACTGTTAACTAATAATTTAGACAAAAAGACTATTTTACCCATTAATATGATAAAAAACAATTAAAATATTAAAAATCAAAATAAATAAATTAAAATAACTTAAAAATAATTAAAATATTAAAATTTAAAATAAATTAATTAAATTAAATTAAAAATAAAAATCTTTCTTCTTCTTCTTCTTTATACGCTCTCTCTCTCTCTCTCTATTTTTCCTTCACCCCTGTCTTCCTCTTCTCTTACCGTGCGTTCTCGCTATCGTTCCCATCGCCGGCCGCCTTCACGGACGGTTCCAGGTGCCGTTGTCAACCTCTACCGACTGTGTCATTCTCGCCGTCACCTCTCCCATCTCCCTCTTCTCTCACCGGTCGTTCTCGCCATCTTCCCCGTCGTCAGCCTCGCCTTCATGGACGATATCCAGGTGTCATCGCTGCCTTTACCGATTGTGTCCAGGAATAGTTAAAGATCTGAGTAGATCTTCTCCTTTTTCTGATCTATCTTTCTCCTCCCCCATCTCCCTTTCTCCTCTTTTTTTCAGCCGGTCTCTCTTCTTCCCGATTCGCCATCTTTGCCGTCGTAGACTGAGGTTGAATCGACAGTGGAGGTTAACTCCAGATAAGTTGAACCTTCTGTTTTTTTATTGGTGTTGGTTACAGAGTTGGTGTTTTTTTATTTTTTTTCCAGTTTTCTTGAGGGTGGTGGTTTGTGGAGGAAGGGACACGGAGGGGATTTGAAAGATTGTTAGGGTGTTTGGTGGGGAGGGAGTTGGGATTTTTTTTTGTTTTGTCGTTGGAGGTGGAAGCTGGTGGCTTGGTGGTGGTGGTACAGCAGAGAAAGGGGGTTGGAGATTTTGGCAGCCGAAGCAAGTGGGAGGAAAAATGACTTCACATACCCTTAAATCTATCTTGTGAGTGGAGGAGGGGACACGGAGGGGATTTGAAAGATTGTTAGGGTGTTTGGTGGGGAGGGAGTTGGGATTTTTTTTTGTTTTGTCGTTGGAGGTGGAAGCTGGTGGCTTGGTGGTGGTGGTGCAGCAGAGAAAGGGGGTTGGAGATTTTGGCAGCCGAAACAAGTGGGAGGAAAAATGACTTCACATACCCTTAAATCTATCTTGTGAGTTTGCTACTTGTGACTTCGAATGATGCTCTAGTAAGAGCTTTTGTGAAGATGTTTGCTACTTGTGAGTTTGTAGATGTGTGAATCAACCTGACCATCCTTGAATCTATTTTTTTTTAAAAAAAAAATGTTGAAGTTCTGGGTAGATCTTCAAGTTTGAAGATCTACCCAAAACTTTAAAAAATATATTTTTTTCTTACTTTTTATTAATTTTTAATTGTTTTTTTTTATTTTCTACAATTTAAATTGTAAAAGAAAATTAAAAAAATAGTAAAAGACTAAAATACTCTTAAATTAGATGACTTTGACTAATCTTAACTGTTTTTGACTAACAGAATGAGGGTGTTGTGTAATAAAAGGATAAATATGTTTCTGGATGTTCGTAGACACAAACCTCAGGAGGTGTCATGCAATTCACCCTTTTTTTATTAATGTTAAGTTATATTTAAGATAAATATAAATCAGTACATTACAAAATAGATAATATTTTAAACGTCATATTGTTTTGTTGGGAATTTCCGCTCATATTCTTCCATATGTTTTGTTCTTTCCTGTGCTTCTCCTTTCTTGCCCGATCTCGCCGGAGAAATTACATCGCTTGAATCGATCTCCTTCTAGGTCTGTATTTTCGCTCGACCACTGTGAATCCCGAGTAGTAAGTTCCTCTTCATCGTCCTCTTTGTCTTGTTTTGTTGCCTTTTGTTAGGGTTTTTGATTTGATTATGATACAATTTGAATCCGGAGCGTTTTGTTAAGGTCTTGGCGTGAGTCATTTTATTCTTGCATCTGGGTTGATGTTATATATGTCTTTTCTTTTGTGGGTTTTTTGTTTTTGGTCTTTTCTTGTCGTGTTATTGTTGGGTTTTCTCATTTAAGTGGATTTTGTTGTTGGTGGCGTTGAGGGCTAGAGCTGGTTATTCTAGAGGAGATCAATTCTGTGCAGCATATCCAGCTGGGACTGAGCTTTTAACGGACACTACTAAGGTCTGTTTATCATCTTTGCAATGGTGTTGCTTTCTGCCATGGCCATGGTATCTTGCATAGCTACTACTTCTCCTTTATTTTTATCCCACGTTAGTGTAAAATTGAAAAAATTGTTTAGTTAACCTTTCAATTTTATTGTGCCAACTCCGGGACCTTAAGCCTCACAATCTGTTGATGGATCGAAAGACTCAGATGCTTAAGATAGCAGATCTTGGACTAGCTCGAGCATTTACTCTTCCAATCAAGAAGTACACTTATGAGGTATTCTATGTTTATGCTTGATAACAGATTCTTTTATCAATTGCTAATAAAAATTGAGTAAATCTTTGTTATGATATTGACTATCTGGTACAGAGCTCCAGAAGTCCTGCTAGGGTGTACTCATTACTCTGTTGTTGTGGATGTGTGGTCTATTGGCTGTATATTTGGTAATCTCTTGCTTCTTAAATTTAGTTTATTCATTTTATCCAAGTGATTCTATTATTATAGATATTCTAAATGGTAATTTTTGTTCTATCTCAATTGTAGCTGAACTTATCACAAAGCAAGCACTTTTCCCGGGAGATTCTGAGTTGCAAAAGTTCCTGCATATTTTCAGGTTGAATAATGATGCCTCTTGAGTGTTCTGCTTAGGTGGTTTTAGAAATAAGACACGTTCTCATGCACCTTATTATCTTCTAGCCTTTGATTCAAATTATTAGGTACTCCAAATGAACAAGTGTGGCCAGAAGTGAGCAGCCTGATGAACTGGCATGAGTACCCGCATTGGAACCCTCAAAGTCTGTCTACAGATGTTCCTTATCTGTACAAGGATGTACTAGATCTGCTTGCTGTAAGTTACAACTTTTATAGATTTTTAAACTCTCAACTCGTTATCATTACTTCTTGGAAACGAATGGTTAAAACTATTTGTGTTTGCAGCAAATGTTTGCGGTATGAACCTGCAAAGCGGATCTCAGCAAAAAAAGCTATGGTGCATCCTTACTTCGATGATCTAAACAAGGCCTATCTCTGAGGATTGCAAAGGGGATTTGATATGTTGTCCTGTTTTGCTAATTCAGCAAACAAAAACTCTGTAGCAGTCTATTTGCTTCTCTCAGGCATCTCAGTGGTGTGGGCACTACTAAGGTCTTGTGGTTTTTAAATGTGATCATTTCATCTGATTGATTGTTTTCTTATTGTGTCTTTGATGAAGTTGTAGCTATATAAAGCTGCACAAGTAACTGCTTTGAAACAAAGGAGTGGGGTTTGATTGAGAGTACTGCATAATGGCTAAACACTCCGAGCATCAAGGGAAATCACCTTATACTTATCTCATGCTGTAAGTAATTGATATTGCTGTCTGTTATATGATTATGGTTACATTTGTTTACTTTGCAAGAATGGGTGTGTATTTGAGTGTACCTTGTAAGTTGAATTGCTTGATTATCTGGGATGTTGATATATACTTGCTAGCAAGTTGATTGTCAGTATCACTGTAAGTATGAATATTGGGAAAACTTCAATGAAAGCTGATAGTGAATGCTGAACACGTTGAATTGCATCGATTTGCTGAATTCTAAAGCCTAATGCTATTGCGTTGGGTGTTTGATTCATTCAATTTTTGTGGTAGTCCCATTTTAGAGAAGTTTAGATACCTTTACTTGCAATGTTAAAACAAGAAAGGTGTGCTGCTATATAATTTTTTGTGAATTGTTGGTCAAAAACAGACTTTTGTAGAGAGCGAAAAAAAGAGTCTTTTCTATCTGTGAATTGTAACTGTGAAGTTATTTTCCATAGTGAGAAAATGGAGAACTGTGCCCATTACTAGAATCTGCTTAGAACTACATTTCAATCGCTATTGTGCTCGCTAAAGGTTTTCACTGCTCAAATGCTTTCTAGCTTACTCATCATTATTTCCGTGGTTACGGAAATACATGGCCCACCTTCGTTCTCAAGGGCAACTTGATGGAAGCGGCTAGGAAGTATTGCCCAATGAATGAGCAAAGAATTTTAACAGTGAATGAAGATATTAAAAGACTCATAAATTCAATTCAAGTTATCTGATACCAATGTAGAAAGCCAGAAATTATAGTGTTTGCTTGTGATGCCAGTACTACTGTACCATCACATTTCTATTTAATGCAAGTATCTTACAATTGAATCTTAGATGTTGTAAGCACTGTTCAAATCTTGTCTTACAATTAAATGTTATGAGCATGATTTGAATTAGGTTGGAGTGGCCACATTTAAGTCTAATGGATTTGTACATTTTAATTTTCATCAAAATTCAAATGTTTTAATTTGATTAATGTAGTATTGTAAATCTTTAACATGAGTAGAAACTTCCGAATGAATTTTTGTCAATATAATTATTTTATATAATTTTTACGAGAAATAAAATAAAAAGTTCTTGCATTAGTCAATGTTAACTTATTTTTATATTAATATATTATTAGTTCACTCTAAAAATACATTATTTACTCTAAGTAAGTTATAAAAGTCATATTTTTTAAAAATAAAGAAAATATAAAAGTCATATCATAATTAGGAGAATTTATAAAGTTTTCAAACCAAACAAGTGCAAAAGCACTTTTAGAAGGGCACAAAGGTTATTTTCATTTTTTTTTTTTTTGAGAACACAAATGTCATTTTTATAATTAGTAGAGATTTTGAAATATTTGAATCAAATAATCTTAAAAGTTCTTCCAAGTTCAAAAACGTTTTTGAAGTATACTATTTAAACAATAATTAAAAAACTCAGGTTTTTTTCTTCTACTATCAAAAGTAAAAGTAAAAGTTAGCTCTTAGTAGACTGTTAACATATGGAAAAAAAAGAGTAATAATTGATGGACGGTTCATAGTCAGTATCATGAACTGTGAAGTCTATTAATGGTTGTTAGATTTTAAGTTGTTCATGTGATAATGTGAAGAAGATCTGCTGTTCTTGTCTGTGGTGTAATGTTATTAATCAATGAATAAAGATCACCTGTCTTACGTTACGTGTGACATCAACATCTTGCCTGGTTCATTTCACGTATGCAGGTATGCTTGTTGAGGTTATATCAATTATAATTAATGAATCTCTAAAAAGGGTTACATCATAAAGTCTTCCTTCGTTTATCTGCATAGCATTTGCGTAACAAATTGAGATAGTTTTTTTTTTTTTTTTTTTCCTTGATTGGTTTGAGTGTGGTTTTGCTGTTCTTCCGAATGGCCAACATATGTGTTTTCCTTGATTGGTTCGTTTATCTGCATAGCATTTGCGTAATTAATCGAGCGTTTCAGTTTCAGATAGTCACTGGTTAGTGGTTACCATGCTGTTGGTGAAGTCAATATTTTTTCTTTGGCAGTTTAGAATTGTTTGGTGCCTTGGATGCATGATGACGCAATTTCATTGTTGCTAAATGCAAATTGTCTGACTTGAAACTCTGTGAAGGATGTGAAAGGAAAGTGTAGATACATGATGACACAATTTCATGGTTGGTAAACACAAATTGCATGACTTAGAAACTCTGTTAAGGATGTGAAAGAAAAGTGCACACCATTTGAATTGTAAATGAATAAGCAAAAATTTTTCATTCCCATTTCCAATTGTGATTAAACAATTTGAACATTACTGAATATATACTATACTCTCTCTTCGTACTTTTCTTTTCATCTTCTATAAAACAGAAGGTAACAAGCAAGTTTTCTCATAAAGTGAATAATGTAAATCAAAATATTCGATCTGTCAGTCAAATTAAGTAATTGAATCTTTCCAAAAAAAAAAAAGAAAAAAAAATTCCACAATTTGTATTAAGTGGCGAGAGTAGGGGATATGTGGATCAAAGTTATTCCCTAAATTATTATATGTAATTCGTTTATAGCCGCGAATTGTGATACATGACGAACCCTAATTCGTTTATAGCTGCGAATTGTGATACATGACGAACCCCAATCTAGCGAGACTCGTTAAGTACTAGCCTTTCAAATCAAATCAACATGACCACTCATTTGTAAAAGCAAATGGCATCTATACATAATTAATGTATTAAATCATTTTAAGTTGTAATGTTACACTTTTCAAAAGTTTATCCATAAATTTTGTCATAGTGATGTGACAAACTAATTTATAGTTACTGTATTGATTTTAGGATGATGAATTGATTATATACTAATTAATGATAAACTTGTTACATTATTTAGATAAATAATTTGGATAATACATCATTACTCTTAAGATATTTTTCATTTTCCAGCACAAATAGTTTGCCAGCGTTCTTCCAAAAGCAAATGGCATCTATACATAATTAATGTATTAAATCATGTCAAGCTGTCTTATTCCCTTGATAAATCACCCCTTTAAAGATATTTTTTCTTCTTCAGCATAAATAGTTTCAGACAGAATTCTTTCTAAAAGATATAAACTATGAAGTGATTATTTACACAAAAATAATAAAAAAAAAAATTGTGGTAGAATGTTGATATGTATGGTTTTGAAAATTTGTAATGCTATACTATCAAAAAATTTATCTATATTCATTATGCAAATGATGTAATAAACTTATATATGATTATTATATCGTTAATACATCATCTCTAAATTAATATCGTAGCTACAAATCAACTTACCATATAATTTGGATAAAATTTTAAGATAAATTTTGAAAAAATTTAACATTATCTTTTGAAAATATATTCGATATATATATATATATGTATGTATGTATACGCCAATCAATTAAAATGACTTGTGAAAAGATATGGCACGCAAAAGAACGACAAGCAGAGCTATCAAAAGCCAAAACTCTTCGGATAGTGTCGAAACTGTTAAAATCGGATAATAGTATTTTCCTCGTCACTCGTCAGCCTTCCTACTCTAAAACGACGTTGTTAAATGCATTATATATTTACATTTTACACACTCGTGTACATTGACTCTCCACTTTTCCCTCGGATTGTCACTGACTATCGTCTCTACAAATACAATTCCATGGATTCACAAGCCTCAATAGCTCTGATTCAATCTCAAAAACCAAAAACACAATCAAACCAACACCCAGGGACAGAGACTTTTTAAACCATCTAGAAGCTTAATTGGCAAAACGCGACGGAGTTGACAAGCTCCTCAAATCTCCTGATACCCGACCAAGATCACCTTAGCTTCTTTCCTCCTCCCAGAAACCCTACCTTATCTACCCTACTCAAGAGCTTTGAGTCCAGCGTCGAACTTAGCCACAAGGTGTTTCGACTCGGCAAGTTCGTCCAAAACGTCAATGCTTTGCATGGCTCCGATTTCCACTCCAGAGACGATTTGATTCTCTCCATCATCGCCTATGGAGGCGAAGGCTTGTACTACTACGTCGAACAGTTGGTAATTGGCGTGAGTATAAACCCATGATTAAAAAAGACTGAAATTTCATCATTTTCTTTAAGGGAAATATATAATGATTATGAATGCTAATAGTACATAATTGATACTTTTTCACCATTTTCGTCGATTAGTCGTGAGAAAATGGTGAATGGCAAATATTATTAGGATAATCAATACTTGTTATCGTTATGATGGAAATGTAACTGTCTTTTTCTCAAAAAGAAGATGAGATGATAACAAAAGATAAGGCTAAATATGGGATTTCGTGAATTGTAAGCGATCATATATTGGAACTGGAAGGAGACAGTTGGAGGAAAGGACAACTCAGGCCGAGTGTCGCATTCGGTTGGTAATGTAAATGGATGTCGTCTGTGAGTGTGAAATTGGCAAATAGCTTTGTGAGGACGTTCCTAACCGTTAACAAAAAGAATCCAAAGTCCCCCCCCTCGCCACACACCACACGACCAAAAAAAAGGTGACAATGGTGGGTGGGTATCTAACGGCTATATAATATGACCTGGTCCACCTCTAGTTGCTCATGTGGTCTGGTCTTTGTCTTGCAGCACGGGTTGAGGCCCACGAGCTTCGTCAAATTATGGCACCGAGTCCAATATTGTTGCAGAGATGCTTGGGTTCTAACCCCTTATGAGTGAGGGGTAAACTATTATTTAAGTCCATTTGATTGTAAGAGCAGTTTTTTTTATGAATTTGGGTCACTCTCTCCCGATTATTTAAAGATAGAGTTAAAGTCTGTTATTGGGATCTGGATCATTCTCTTAAATCATTATCGTGGGGTCCCGAAAGTAATAATATGTATTTGTAAACATGAACTTATATCTATAGATATATATATATATATATATATGGGGCAGGATCGGGGGACACAAGTTTTGACACAAATTTTGACACGATTTTATTGACCATTGGATGAAGAGGATTTTAATGGTTTAGATTTACTCACACCACTACATATAACTTAAATATTTTACACTCTACATAAATATTTTCTCTTCCCTCTCTCTTCATTATTACATTAGCTCTCTCCTCTCTCTTCATTATTACATCATCTCTCTCCCCTCTCTTCATTATTACACTATCTCTCATCTCTCCCATTAATATTAAAATCCCAATATTTAAATTATTTTTTTCTCACCCAATCCAATTATATTTAAAAACTCATCAAGAAAATTAAAAAAAAAAAACAGCAATTGTTTTTTTTTTTTTTAACTTGATAAATTTATTATTTAAATGATGATTTATTTTTTAAAATAATTTAAACTAAGCAATTTTTAGTAAGAAAATTTTTACTACCACTAAAAAAAAAAAAATCTTATTTCAAAAACAATTTCTAACCAAAATAAGTAAAATAGATTTTATTTTTCAAAAACACAAAACACTTAACCAAAAAGTTTTTCTTACTGAAGATTGTTTGGTTTAAACTATTTTTAAAAATAAATTATCATTTAAATAATAATTTATCAAGTTAAAAAAAAAAACAATTGTAGCTTCTTTTTTTTTTTTAATTTTCTTGATGGGTTTTTAAATATAATTGGATTGAGTGATAAAAAAATAATTTAAATATTGAGATTTTAATATTAATGGGAGAGAGGAGAGATAGTATAATAATGAAGAGAGAGGTGAGAGAAAACATTTATGTAGAGTGTAAAATGAAGTTATATGTAGTGGTGTGAATAAATCTAAATCATTAAAATCCTCCTCATCCAATGGTCAACAAATTGTGTCAAAATTTGTGTCAAAACTTATGTCCCCCGATCTTGCCCCTATATATATAGATTAAGTTTAATGTCTATACAGGTAATAAATACAGATATTTTTTGATAGTATGGTTTATTTTTCAAATTGATATGCATAACTCAAATGTATGAAATATAAGTATTGATATAATTACATCCAAAATCAATACATAAGCAAATAGTAAATAATTTTATAAATATGTTATATCAACTTAATGTTTAGTTTAAATTTATAACTTCGACACTTAATTATCCATTTTTTTGCAATTCAATGGTTGTTACCTACCTTAAATTTAAAAAACTATTTTTCACCATTAGATTATAGAAAGTGGATATTGAACTTACCTACTAAAGTTAATATAATTTATTTATTTTAATAAATATACAATATTTTCAAGTTTAAAGTCATTACAAATAATAAATATTAATAACATTATTTGATATTTATAACTTTTTTTTTCAAATTTGATTTTCATAAAATATCGATGTAACCGCACGCATGCATGTGCCACCAAACGTAGTTACAATAAAATGTATTCTGATTTGAATTCTCAACAACTATCTTTCATTTTGATACCATTTCAGTCTTAATCACCAGACGAATCTAAACACAACGCTAATAATGCAATGACAATGACTTGACACCAGAAGAATTAAATTTAACACTGACAATGTAATGGCAATGCTTTGACATTATTATTATATTTTTTTGAAACAGAATTGACATGCCTGTGGCCTGTAAACATGCATGTATTCATGTTCACTGGAAATTAGTTATAACAAAAGCAGACTCAAAATTACTTAAAAAAAAAAAAAAGTAGACTCAAAATCCTTAGATATATTACCTTGAAAGGAAAGCTTGTTTCGGTTTTGAAATTCCATGCACGAAAACCCCAGCACATGGTATCAGATTGAACAAATTAGATCGTTGAGAAGGAAAGTTAAGAAAGTCGAAATGTGATCAAAAAGAAAATACGGATAACATAAAAAAATTCATTGTAGTTTATAAAAGAATCAATTTTACAATCTATGATTTCATTTTTATCTAAAATCCTCCTTGACGTTAAAAAATTACTAGAAAATATCAATTTTATCCTTATATATGACTTCATCATCAATTTGTGATAATTAGGAATATTGTCATCCATTTATATGTTTTCAAGGGGTATTTTGAATATTTTTATTAACATTAGAGGAGATTTTGGATAAAAATAAAATCATAAGTGGTAAAATAGACATTTATTACAAACTACAAAAAGTTTTTTGACATTATTCCAATAAAATAATTGAGGGGTGTATATTCAGTTAATACTTTTCTTTTATATCGATGAGACTTTGATGTTATATTGATTTGAGTCGTTCTCATATTTAAATCTATGGTTGATACACACAATTGGAATGAAATGAATTGAATTAAAAAATTACTATTTCATGTTGATAGAACTTGAAATTTGATTAAAATTATATCATTTTATATTTGGTATAGGTTGAGATTGGATTAAAATAAAATTAATTTAAATATTTTATAATATACTTAAAATTAATTTTTAAAAAATTCTTCAAAAATTTGGAAAGAAAAAAAGTGGAGATAAATGCTCATTCCTAAACTCATCAAGTCCCACCATTTTGATTGAGAATGAGCATTCCCATGAGATGAGGATTTAAGGGAACTCAGGATTGGATTTCGAATCTCACCCATTACTCTCCAAACATGAGATTTGAGACTTTGAGATATTTTGAATCTTAAACTCACATCAAATATCATGTTCCAAACATAGCCTAAAGGATTTGTAGTCCTCATGGTAATGATAAAGGGATGATTGGGATTTCTGTTCTTTCTTTCTTTTTTATTTTTATTTTTTATTTTTTTGAAATTATCATAACTGGATTGTTTATAACTAGACACATCAACACATGCACAACGGAACCAGAATATTAAAATTTAGGGCATGATATACATAATAAATATCTATAATATAATGATAATAAAGTAAATATGTGAGTTCTTTTAAGAGAACAAATTAAATTTGTATCATAACTTAAAGTTACAAATAATAAAATTTCAAATTAACATGTGCTAGAGTTTTCATCTGAAAAATCAAAATTAGAATCACACATAATAGTACTAATAGAATATTTAGTTTCTTTTTTCTATTTTTTTTTATTTTTTAATATTTTTGTATCACAAGCAAATTTAAGTCTTTAACTAATCCTAAAAACCAACCATGTAGAAAAAAAAAGAGTACCATGTAGGAAAAAAAAAAGTTAGTTAAAAATAAAAGAGAGAAATTATATTAGAAATTCTCTAAAGATTTCAATCAAAATCAATTGTTTAGTTGTTATACAAATGGAGATTAGTGTATCCAAATAAAAAGGATGAACTAATAATGTTTACATAGATATTTTTCAATTTACTTAAATGTGAGATACAAGACATAATAATATTAAGATGACATTAGAATACAATACAGATATTAAAATACTTATTTTATCATAAAAGTACTAACATTTATAATATTAAAACAACATATTTTAAATTAATTATCCAAATTTAATTAACAACTATATATAAACATTATATATACTTTTCTTTCACAAAACATCTCTGGGGCGAGGGTCCCCCGACCTACATTATTTCCCACCCTGAACACATGCCAACAATAATTAAAAAAAAAAAAAAAAGAAAAAAACTAAAATTTTCATATTCTAAGTTTTAAGTCTCATCACGCTTGTTCACTTTTTATCTAAGTTTTAACTCCCATCATGCATAGTAGTTGGCCTTTAATTCATTGGTGAAAAGCGTTAGGGCCCCTACAGTGTGCGTCGTTCTACATCCCAATAAAACAGGCCCCACGTTAATTGCGTGGGTTTTTCTACCGCTTGAGTGGGTCATCCCCATTTTTGTGTGCCTTCAAGTCTAGAGTTAAATCTAGTTTGATTCTAATTGATCCTTGGACTTATACTAGCTTTAAAAAAAGAAAAAAAACTCCATCATGCATGTATACTCTCATTCTAAGTTTAAGTCTCATCATATATACACTTATTATGATATAGATTTTATCTATATTATAAGAGTAAATTTTTGAGCCATGTATATCATTTAATAAATAATGCTAGATTACCCAAATAATTTGTCGAACCGATGTGTCCTATCTTATAAGTTATCAACAAAATGTAAATATTAAATGATGTGATAATTGATGTTTCAATTATAAATAATGATTACTACATTGTGAATATAAATTTGGATTAATTCTCTGGTAATTTAGCAGCACTCTTATTCAATCTAGTATGAGAATGATTGCTATTTAAAGAAATTAACACTCATCTGATGTTGGGCCTATTTTTATTTGACTTCATGTAACATCACAACAAATAATTAGCACGGCATGCTGTTATACTGTTATTGGAGGGATAATTTTACAAACTATAGTACACTTGTTGGTCCTATAAATCCAGGAGCATACATACCTGTTAATGAAAAAGCTTCGTTAGATCTAACGAAGCTTTTTTCATTAACAAGGTATGTATGCTCCTGGATTTATAGGACCAACAAAGTGTACTATAGTTTGTAAAATTATCCTCCAATAACAGTATACAGCATGCCGTGCTAATTATTTGTTGTGATGTTACATGAAGTCAAATAAAATAGGCCCAACATCAGATGAGTGTTAATTTCTTTAAATAGCAATCATTCTCATACTAGAATTGAATAAGATGCTGCTAAAATTACCAGAGAATTATCCAAATTTATATTCACAATGTAGTAATCATTATTTATAATTGAAACATCAATTATCACATCATTTAATATTTACATTTTGTTGATAACTTATAAGATAGGACACATCGGTTCGACAAATTATTTGGGTATCTAGCATTATTTATTAAATGATATATACATGGCTCAAAAATTTACTCTTATAATATAGATAAAAATCTATATCATAATAAGTGTATATATGATGAGACTTAAAACTTAGAATGAGAGTATACATGCATGATGGAGTTTTTTTTCTTTTTTAAAGCTAGTATAAGTCCAAGGATCAATTAGAATCAAACTAGATTTAACTCTAAGACTTGAAGGCACACAAAAATGGGGATGACCCACTCAAGCGGTAGAAAAACCCACGCAATTAACGTGGGGCCTGTTTTATTGGATGTAGAACGACGCACACTGTAGGGGCCCTAACGCTTTTCACCAATGAATTAAAGGCCCAACTACTATGCATGATGGGAGTTAAAACTTAGATAAAAAGTGAACAAGCGTGATGAGACTTAAAACTTAGAATATGAAAATTTTAGTTTTGTTTCTTTTTTTTTTTTTTTAATTATGGTTGGCATTGTTCAGGGTGGGAAATAATGTAGGTCGGGGGGACCCTCGCCCCAGAGATGTTTTGTGAAAGAAAAGTATATATAAATGTTTATCTATAGTTGTAATTAATTTGGATAATTAATTTAAAATATGTTGTTTTAATATTATAAATGTTAGTACTTTTATGATAAAATAGTATTTTAATATCTGTATTGTATTCTAATGTCATCTTAATATTATTATGTCTGTATCTCACATTTAAGTAAATTGAAAAATATCTATTTAACATTATTAGTTCATCCTTTTAATTTGGATACACTATCTCCATTTGTATTAACAACTAAACAATTGATTTTGATTGAAATCTTTAGAGAATTTCTAATATAATTTCTCTATTTTTATTTTAACTAACTTTTTTTTCCTACATGGTACTCTTTTTTTTTCTACATGGTTGGTTTTTAGGATTAGTTAAAGACTTAAATTTGCTTGTGATACAAAATATAAAAAATAAAAAAAAAATAGAAAAAAGAAACTAAATATTCTATTAGTACTATTATGTGTGATTCTAATTTTGATTTTTCAGATGAAACTCTAGCACATGTTATTTGAAATTTTTATTATTTGTAACTTTAAGTTATGATACAAATTTAATTTGTTCTCTTAAAAGAACTCACATATTTACTTTATTATCATTATATTATAGATATTTTATTATGTATATCATGCCCTAAATTTTAATATTCTGGTTCCGTTGTGCATGTGTTGATGTGTCTAGTTATAACAATCCAGTTATGATAATTTCAAAAAAATAAAAATAAAAATAAAAAAGAAAGAAGAACAGAAATCCCAATCAATCCCTTTTATCAATTACCATGAGGACTACAAATCCTTTAGGCTATGTTTGGAACATGATATTTGATGTGAGTTTAAGATTCAAATATCTCAAAGTCTCAAATCTCATGTTTGGAGAGTAATGGTTGAGATTCGAAATCCAATCCTGAGTTCCCTTAAATCCTCATCTCATGGGAATGCTCATTCTCAATCAAAATGGTGGGGACTTGATGAGTTTAGGAATGAGCATTTATCTCCACTTTGTTTTCTTTCCAAATTTTTGAAGAATTTTTAAAAATTAATTTTAAGTATATTATAAAATATTTAAATTAATTTTATTTTAATCCAATCTCAACCTATACCAAATATAAAATGATATAATTTTAATCAAATTTCAAGTTCTATCAAACATGAAATAGTAATTTTTTAATTCAATTCATTTCATTCCAATTGTGTGTATCAACCATAGATTTAAATATGAGAACGACTCAAATCATATAACATCAAAGTCTCATCGATATAAAAGAAAGTATTACTGAATATACACCCCTCAATTATTTTATTGGAATAATGTCAAAAACTTTTTGTAGTTTGTAATAAATGTCTATTTTACCACTTATGATTTATTTTTATCCAAAATCTCCTCTAATGTTAATAAAAATATTCAAAATACCCCTTGAAAACATATAAATGGATGACAATATTCCTAATTATCACAAATTGATGATGAAGTCATATATAAGGATAAAATTGATATTTTCTAGTAAGTTTTTAACGTCAAGGAGGATTTTAGATAAAAATGAAATCATAGATTGTAAAATTGATTCTTTTATAAACTACAATGAATTTTTTTATGTTATCCGTATTTTCTTTTTGATCACATTTCGACTTTCTTAACTTTCCTTCTCAACGATCTAATTGTTCAATCTGATACCATGTGCTGGGGTTTTCGTGCATGGAATTTCAAAACCGAAACAAGCTTTCCTTTCAAGGTAATATATCTAAGGATTTTGAGTCTACTTTTTTTTTTTTTTAAGTAATTTTGAGTCTGCTTTTGTTATAACTAATTTCCAGTGAACATGAATACATGCATGTTTACAGGCCACAGGCATGTCAATTCTGTTTCAAAAAATATAATAATAATGTCAAAGCATTGCCATTACATTGTCAGTGTTAAATTTAAATTCTTCTGGTGTCAAGTCATTGTCATTGCATTATTAGCGTTGTGTTTAGATTCGTCTGGTGATTAAGACTGAAATGGTATCAAATGAAAGATAGTTGTTGAGAATTCAAATCAGAATACATTTATTGTAACTACGTTTGGTGGCACATGCATGCGTGCGGTTACATCGATATTTTATGAAAATCAAATTTGAAAAAAAAAAGTTATAAATATCAAATAATGTTATTAATATTTATTATTTGTAATGACTTAACTTGAAAATATTGTATATTTATTAAAATAAATAAATTATATTAACTTTAGTAGGTAAGTTCAATATCCACTTTCTATAATCTAATGGTGAAAAATAGTTTTTTAAATTTAAGGTAGGTAACAACCATTGAATTGCAAAAAAATGGATAATTAAGTGTCGAAGTTATAAATTTAAACTAAACATTAAGTTGATATAACATATTTTATAAAATTATTTACTATTTGCTTATGTATTGATTTTGGATGTAATTATATCAATACTTATATTTCATACATTTGAGTTATGCATATCAATTTGAAAAATAAACCATACTATCAAAAAATATCTGTATTTATTACCTGTATAGACATTAAACTTTAATCTATATATATAGGGGCAAGATCGGGGGACATAAGTTTTGACACAATTTGACACAATTTGTTGACCATTGGATGAGGAGGATTTTAATGATTTAGATTTATTCACACCACTACATATAACTTCATTTTACACTCTACATAAATGTTTTCTCTCACCTCTCTCTTCATTATTATACTATCTCTCCTCTCTCCCATTAATATTAAAATCTCAATATTTAAATTATTTTTTTATCACTCAATCCAATTATATTTAAAAACCCATCAAGAAAATTAAAAAAAAAAAAGAAGCTACAATTGTTTTTTTTTTAACTTGATAAATTTATTATTTAAATGATAATTTATTTTTAAAAATAGTTTTAAACCAAACAATCTTCAGTAAGAAAAACTTTTGGTTAAGTGTTTTGTGTTTTTGAAAAATAAAATCTATTTTACTTATTTTGGTTAGAAATTGTTTTTGAAATAAGATTTTTTTTTGTTTAGTGGTAGTAAAAATTTTCTTACTAAAAATTGCTTAGTTTAAATTATTTTAAAAAATAAATCATCATTTAAATAATAATTTATCAAGTTAAAAAAAAAAAAAACAATTGCTGTTTTTTTTTTTTTTAATTTTCTTGATGAGTTTTAAATATAATTGGATTGGGTGAGAAAAAAATAATTTAAATATTGGGATTTTAATATTAATGGGAGAGATGAGAGATAGTGTAATAATGAAGAGAGGGGAGAGAGATGATGTAATAATGAAGAGAGAGGAGAGAGCTAATGTAATAATGAAGAGAGAGGGAAGAGAAAATATTATGTAGAGTGTAAAATATTTAAGTTATATGTAGTGGTGTGAGTAAATCTAAACCATTAAAATCCTCTTCATCCAATGGTCAATAAAATCGTGTCAAAATTTGTGTCAAAACTTGTGTCCCCCGATCCTGCCCCATATATATATATATATATATCTATAGATATAAGTTCATGTTTACAAATACATATTATACTTTCGGGACCCCACGATAATGATTTAAGAGAATGATCCAGATCCCAATAACAGACTTTAACTCTATCTTTAAATAATCGGGAGAGAGTGACCCAAATTCATAAAAAAAAACTGCTCTTACAATCAAATGGACTTAAATAATAGTTTACCCCTCACTCATAAGGGGTTAGAACCCAAGCATCTCTGCAACAATATTGGACTCGGTGCCATAATTTGACGAAGCTCGTGGGCCTCAACCCGTGCTGCAAGACAAAGACCAGACCACATGAGCAACTAGAGGTGGACCAGGTCATATTATATAGCCGTTAGATACCCACCCACCATTGTCACCTTTTTTTTGGTCGTGTGGTGTGTGGCGAGGGGGGGACTTTGGATTCTTTTTGTTAACGGTTAGGAACGTCCTCACAAAGCTATTTGCCAATTTCACACTCACAGACGACATCCATTTACATTACCAACCGAATGCGACACTCGGCCTGAGTTGTCCTTTCCTCCACTGTCTCCTTCCAGTTCCAATATATGATCGCTTACAATTCACGAAATCCCATATTAGCCTTATCTTTTGTTATCATCTCATCTTCTTTTTGAGAAAAAGACAGTTACATTTCCATCATAACGATAACAAGTATTGATTATCCTAATAATATTTGCCATTCACCATTTTTCTCACGACTAATCGACGAAAATGGTGAAAAAGTATCAATTATGTACTATTAGCATTCATAATCATTATATATTTCCCTTAAAGAAAATGATGAAATTTCAGTCTTTTTTAATCATGGGTTTATACTCACGCCAATTACCAACTGTTCGACGTATAGTACAAGCCTTCGCCTCCATAGGCGATGATGGAGAGAATCAAATCGTCTCTGGAGTGGAAATCGGAGCCATGCAAAGCATTGACGTTTTGGACGAACTTGCCGAGTCGAAACACCTTGTGGCTAAGTTCGACGCTGGACTCAAAGCTCTTGAGTAGGGTAGATAAGGGTAGGGTTTCTGGGAGGAGGAAAGAAGCTAAGGTGATCTTGGTCGGGTATCAGGAGATTTTGAGGAGCTTGTCAACTCCGTCGCGTTTTGCCAATTAAGCTTCTAGATGGTTTTAAAAAGTCTCTGTCCCTGGGTGTTGGTTTGATTGTGTTTTTGGTTTTTGAGATTGAATCAGAGCTATTGAGGCTTGTGAATCCATGGAATTGTATTGTAGAGACGATAGTCAGTGACAATCCGAGGGAAAAGTGGAGAGTCAATGTACACGAGTGTGTAAAATGTAAATATATAATGCATTTAACAACGTCGTTTTAGAGTAGGAAGGCTGACGAGTGACGAGGAAAATACTATTATCCGATTTTAACAGTTTCGACACTATCCGAAGAGTTTTGGCTTTTGATAGCTCTGCTTGTCGTTCTTTTGCGTGCCATATCTTTTCACAAGTCATTTTAATTGATTGGCGTATACATACATACATATATATATATATATCGAATATATTTCAAAAGATAATGTTAAATTTTTTCAAAATTTATCTTAAAATTTTATCCAAATTATATGGTAAGTTGATTTGTAGCTACGATATTAATTTAGAGATGATGTATTAACGATATAATAATCATATATAAGTTTATTACATCATTTGCATAATGAATATAGATAAATTTTTTGATAGTATAGCATTACAAATTTTCAAAACCATACATATCAACATTCTACCACAATTTTTTTTTTTATTATTTTTGTGTAAATAATCACTTCATAGTTTATATCTTTTAGAAAGAATTCTGTCTGAAACTATTTATGCTGAAGAAGAAAAAATATCTTTAAAGGGGTGATTTATCAAGGGAATAAGACAGCTTGACATGATTTAATACATTAATTATGTATAGATGCCATTTGCTTTTGGAAGAACGCTGGCAAACTATTTGTGCTGGAAAATGAAAAATATCTTAAGAGTAATGATGTATTATCCAAATTATTTATCTAAATAATGTAACAAGTTTATCATTAATTAGTATATAATCAATTCATCATCCTAAATCAATACAGTAACTATAAATTAGTTTGTCACATCACTATGACAAAATTTATGGATAAACTTTTGAAAAGTGTAAACATTACAACTTAAAATGATTTAATACATTAATTATGTATAGATGCCATTTGCTTTTACAAATGAGTGGTCATGTTGATTGATTTGAAAGGCTAGTACTTAACGGAGTCTCGCTAGATTGGGGTTCGTCATGTATCACAATTCGCAGCTATAAACGAATTAGGGTTCGTCATGTATCACAATTCGCGGCTATAAACGAATTAACATATAATAATTTAGGGAATAACTTTGATCCACATATCCCCTACTCTCGCCACTTAATACAAATTGTGGAATTTTTTTTTCTTTTTTTTTTTTTGGAAAGATTCAATTACTTAATTTGACTGACAGATCGAATATTTTGATTTACATTATTCACTTTATGAGAAAACTTGCTTGTTACCTTCTGTTTTATAGAAGATGAAAAGAAAGTACGAAGAGAGAGTATAGTATATATTCAGTAATGTTCAAATTGTTTAATCACAATTGGAAATGGGAATGAAAAATTTTTGCTTATTCATTTACAATTCAAATGGTGTGCACTTTTCTTTCACATCCTTAACAGAGTTTTCTAAGTCATGCAATTTGTGTTTACCAACCATGAAATTGTGTCATCATGTATCTACACTTTCCTTTCACATCCTTCACAGAGTTTCAAGTCAGACAATTTGCATTTAGCAACAATGAAATTGCGTCATCATGCATCCAAGGCACCAAACAATTCTAAACTGCCAAAGAAAAAATATTGACTTCACCAACAGCATGGTAACCACTAACCAGTGACTATCTGAAACTGAAACGCTCGATTAATTACGCAATGCTATGCAGATAAACGAACAATCAAGGAAAACACATATGTTGGCCATTCGGAAGAACAGCAAAACCACACTCAAACCAATCAAGGAAAAAAAAAAAAAAAAAAACTATCTCAATTTGTTACGCAAATGCTATGCAGATAAACGAAGGAAGACTTTATGATGTAACCCTTTTTAGAGATTCATTAATTATAATTGATATAACCTCAACAAGCATACCTGCATACGTGAAATGAACCAGGCAAGATGTTGATGTCACACGTAACGTAAGACAGGTGATCTTTATTCATTGATTAATAACATTACACCACAGACAAGAACAGCAGATCTTCTTCACATTATCACATGAACAACTTAAAATCTAACAACCATTAATAGACTTCACAGTTCATGATACTGACTATGAACCGTCCATCAATTATTACTCTTTTTTTTCCATATGTTAACAGTCTACTAAGAGCTAACTTTTACTTTTACTTTTGATAGTAGAAGAAAAAAACCTGAGTTTTTTAATTATTGTTTAAATAGTATACTTCAAAAACGTTTTTGAACTTGGAAGAACTTTTAAGATTATTTGATTCAAATATTTCAAAATCTCTACTAATTATAAAAATGACATTTGTGTTCTCAAAAAAAAAAAAAATGAAAATAACCTTTGTGCCCTTCTAAAAGTGCTTTTGCACTTGTTTGGTTTGAAAACTTTATAAATTCTCCTAATTATGATATGACTTTTATATTTTCTTTATTTTTAAAAAATATGACTTTTATAACTTACTTAGAGTAAATAATGTATTTTTAGAGTGAACTAATAATCTATTAATATAAAATAAGTTACATTGACTAATGCAAGAACTTTTATTTTATTTCTCGTAAAAATTATATAAAATATTATATTGACAAAATTCATTCGGAGTTTCTACTCATGTTAAAGATTTACAATACTAACATTAATCAAATTAAAACATTTGAATTTTGATGAAAATTAAAATGTACAAATCCATTAGACTAAATGTGGCCACTCCAACCTAATTCAAATCATGCTCATAACATTTAATTGTAAGACAAGATTTGAACAGTGCTTACAACATCTAAGATTCAATTGTAAGATACTTGCATTAAATAGAAATGTGATGGTACAGTAGTACTGGCATCACAAGCAACACTATAATTCTGGCTTTCTACATTGGTATCAGATAACTTGAATTGAATTATGAGTCTTTTAATATCTTCATTCACTGTTAAAATTCTTTGCTCATTCATTGGGCAATACTTCCTAGCCGCTTCCATCAAGTTGCCCTTGAGAACGAAGGTGGGCCATGTATTTCCGTAACCACGGAAAATAATGATGAGTAAGCTAGAAAGCATTTGAGCAGTGAAAACCTTTAGCGAGCACAATAGCGATTGAAATGTAGTTCTAAGCAGATTCTAGTAATGGGCACAGTTCTCCATTTTCTCACTATGGAAATAACTTCACAGTTACAATTCACAGATAGAAAAGACCTCTTTTTTCGCTCTCTACAAAGTCTGTTTTTGACCAACAATTCACAAAAAATTATATAGCAGCACACCTTTCTTGTTTTAACATTGCAAGTAAAGGTATCTAAACTTCTCTAAAATGGGACTACCACAAAAATTGAATGAATCACAACACCCAACGCAATAGCATTAGGCTTTAGAATTCAGCAAATCGATGCAATTCAACGTGTTCAGCATTCACTATCAGCTTTCATTGAAGTTTTCCCAATATTCATACTACAGTGATACTGACAATCAACTTGCTAGCAAGTATATATCAACATCCCAGATAATCAAGCAATTCAACTTACAAGGTACACTCAAATACACACCCATTCTTGCAAAGTAAACAAATGTAACCATAATCATATAACAGACAGCAATATCAATTACTTACAGCATGAGATAAGTATAAGGTGATTTCCCTTGATGCTCGGAGTAGTTTAGCCATTATGCAGTACTCTCAATCAAACCCCACTCCTTTGTTTCAAAGCAGTTACTTGTGCAGCTTTATATAGCTACAACTTCATCAAAGACACAATAAGAAAACAATCAATCAGATGAAATGATCACATTTAAAACCACAAGACCTTAGTAGTGCCCACACCACTGAGATGCCTGAGAGAAGCAAATAGACTGCTACAGAGTTTTTGTTTGCTGAATTAGCAAAACAGGACAACATATCAAATCCCCTTTGCAATCCTCAGAGATAGGCCTTGTTTAGATCATCGAAGTAAGGATGCACCATAGCTTTTTTTGCTGAGATCCGCTTTGCAGGTTCATACCGCAAACATTTGCTGCAAACACAAATAGTTTTAACCATTCGTTTCCAAGAAGTAATGATAACGAGTTGAGAGTTTAAAAATCTATAAAATTGTAACTTACAGCAAGCAGATCTAGTACATCCTTGTACAGATAGGAACATCTGTAGACAGACTTTGAGGGTTCCAATGCGGGTACTCATGCCAGTTCATCAGGCTGCTCACTTCTGGCCACACTTGTTCATTTGGAGTACCTAATAATTTGAATCAAAGGCTAGAAGATAATAAGGTGCATGAGAACGTGTCTTATTTCTAAAACCACCTAAGCAGAACACTCAAGAGGCATCATTATTCAACCTGAAAATATGCAGGAACTTTGCAACTCAGAATCTCCCGGGAAAAGTGCTTGCTTTGTGATAAGTTCAGCTACAATTGAGATAGAACAAAAATTACCATTTAGAATATCTATAATAATAGAATCACTTGGATAAAATGAATAAACTAAATTTAAGAAGCAAGAGATTACCAAATATACAGCCAATAGACCACACATCCACAACAACAGAGTAATGAGTACACCCTAGCAGGACTTCTGGAGCTCTGTACCAGATAGTCAATATCATAACAAAGATTTACTCAATTTTTATTAGCAATTGATAAAAGAATCTGTTATCAAGCATAAACATAGAATACCTCATAAGTGTACTTCTTGATTGGAAGAGTAAATGCTCGAGCTAGTCCAAGATCTGCTATCTTAAGCATCTGAGTCTTTCGATCCATCAACAGATTGTGAGGCTTAAGGTCCCGGAGTTGGCACAATAAAATTGAAAGGTTAACTAAACAATTTTTTCAATTTTACACTAACGTGGGATAAAAAATAAAGGAGAAGTAGTAGCTATGCAAGATACCATGGCCATGGCAGAAAGCAACACCATTGCAAAGATGATAAACAGACCTTAGTAGTGTCCGTTAAAAGCTCAGTCCCAGCTGGATATGCTGCACAGAATTGATCTCCTCTAGAATAACCAGCTCTAGCCCTCAACGCCACCAACAACAAAATCCACTTAAATGAGAAAACCCAACAATAACACGACAAGAAAAGACCAAAAACAAAAAACCCACAAAAGAAAAGACATATAACATCAACCCATGCAAGATAAAA